>JAANSN010001057.1:0-39388 GCA_036850665.1 Dicranocentrus wangi | reverse complement strand
TTGATCAGTGGAGAGGAAAACGGGTTGGAGAAAGTTAAAAGTGCAGTTGATACTCAAGTAGAGAAATTGTTAAATCTTTCAACTCAATGGGAGACTCATAGAAAACCCTTGGTTGAACAAATTCGAAGTAAACAGGAAGCTGGCCTGTCTGGCGAGGTGAGTAATTAGATAATATGCTATACAAACTAAAAACCATCCCCTTATATAATTAATATGATGCCTACATTTACATATTATACGTAGTCGGACGTCACGACCACTAGAGATGAAATTAAAAAACTGAAATCGCAACTAAAGGAAATGGGTCAAGAGGCAAAACTAAAGGAGGCAGTGTATTCAAAACTATTAGCAGAATATGAAAAAATGTCAAAAGATCTAAGCAGGTAAGCTAGCGATAAGATAACATCATAGAATAGTAACGTGTGCTGCAAGAGAATTACATATTCATTTTTCTAATTTTTTATGTATGTTTAGATCTTCGTATACGAGACGAATAACTGAAATTATTGGGAACATTAAGAAACAGAAAAGAGAAATCAACAAGGTTTTACAGGATACAAAGCAAATTCAGAAAGACATCAACACTTTAACAGGACGATTAGATAGAACGTTTGCTGTCGCAGATGAGCTAATATTCAAAGTGAGTTCTTGAGTTTCCTTTAGAAAACACATGTCCCCGTCTGACAGTACATGGTTTAAAAAAGGTTGAATCCTAAAATGGATGAAATTCTATTGATTGATACACAGGATGCCGAAAAGGATAAAAACGTTGCTCAGTCTTACAAACTCCTAGTAGCAATACATTCCGACTTTTCCAAAATCATTAAAACATTGGAAGAAGCCGGAAATCTTCGAAGACAAAGTCGTGACTTGGAAGATAAACTCGAGCTCGAGAAGGGGAAAAGTGTAGAAGACAAGCTAAAGCGACTAAAAGCGGATTTAACCCAGATGCAAAATGAAAATAGAATTCTAGAAGCTAGACTTAGGGATCCCACAATTACGAGAAAGCAGTCATACTCATGACGTGCATAGAAAAATCAACATCACTACTTGTTTGTACCTTATGTGATACGCTTCAACTCTCAGCTTTATTGCTTATCATCATCATCAGAGAAAGAAATACCCATCAGATTTTAGAATCTATATATTAGTATGTATAATCCATTCCATTGATATCAATTTCGGCATTTAGAGTATTATAACTAACTGAGCAAACCGACAATATTCATCTTGCTTCCTGATAAAAAATCTCGCCGTGTCTACATGACCAAATTAATTGGTAAAAACATACAAGCATTGCCGTTCCATTGGAATAGAATGTGTTATGCAGTCCAATTTAAGCGACAAGTGGAAGCCAACATCAAAATCAAAACATATAACGTAAAAAAATGTGATTATATAACCCGGGACAAAAACATTGTTGGAATTAATTCCACTAATTATTATTATTATTAAGTTTTTGGAGTAAAGTATAACGTATAATAATAATAATATAAATTGCAAATGAGATGAGATGTACTCTTTTTTAACAACCAACAACGGAAATAAAAGTGTTGAAACAGTGGATTTTGATGGCTTATTGGATCAAGAGGGATCTTTGAAATATTTGAAATTCACATTTTTCAGCAACAAACTGAAATACTTTGGTAATTTGGCCACACATGTGCATAATATGAGGTAGCATAATATTCTCTTCAGGGACTTTTGCCTGTTTTTAATAATTTTTTTTGCACAGAATAAAGCTGATTTTTTGGGAATCAGACCTGAGCGAGGTTGTAATGTAATAACAACCAGTAGTGGACAGGTAGTTAGTTAGTTGTTAGGTGGTTAATCTTGTTAAAATTCGGGCTTCTTTTTGGGTGACCATATATTATTGCATTTAGAATAGGTAGGAGAGAGAAACCATGTCCGTGTCCCATCCGGAATCTACCGTGAGTCGTGATGTGTCCCATTCTGGAACAAGGCAAAATCATCAGCCAGTTCGCCTCATTGACTCATTGAACTTTGTTACCCCATCATTCTACCAAAGGTTGAACTCATATTATCCCATTTCGGAAAATCCCACCGGTCTGGGCATCCAGGCTGAAGGTGAAGCTGAGTCCCCACGACATTCCAGGAATAACCGTAGCGAAGATACCGATGATGATGGTGATGATCCAAGAATACGACGTTTTCCCAATACTCCTTATCATCGCATTCAGAAGCCTCGTCATCATCCTCACCAACACTATGGCCACCGACTCCTACCCCAATTTGCTATTCCAACAAGACTGTGGGACTTTCTCAAAATTACACGGCCGCTGGTGAGACAACAACGACTCCCTGCCTGGGTTCCCATACTGAACTTTACCAATGTCGGAAGGGTTTGCCTGATTCTAAGCTTGGCATTACTGCCCCTTGGAGTATTCCTTCTGGTGAATGGATTGGAGGCGTCGGAAATTAAAGTTGAATACGGGGGTGAGGAATGTGTCGATTCCAAGAACTACCTGAGAATTACCAAACGGACATGTTTGTTTTGCGGAGGGCGGATTCCGATGTGCCAAATAAAGTTCGTTGTTCCATTCAATATGAAGGTATTTAATGACTTGATATATATGCTTTTTTTGGCTTATGGATGTTGACGGGATCTGGAGGTGAAAATGTTCTGAAATCGGAAACTGAATATATTTTGAAACAGACTCCCGTATTTTTATACTACGAACTTGAAAATTTTCATCAGAACCATCGCCGCCTCATCAAGTCTGTGGATCATCACCAACTTTATGGAACCATCTGGGATCCTGATATGGTTCCGATAGCGCCATTAGCTAGCTGTTCACCACTTAATACAGGTTAGAAATGGGCATGCTAGAAAGCCAAAAAAAAGCTGAAACTACTTTTCTTCCCCTTTTGAAGTAAAAATTAAATAATAGAAACTGGGCCATTCATTTTGAGCAGACGAAAACGGAAAATTCTATTTTCCATGCGGGGGACTAGCGAATGCAATGTTTTCAGACAGATTTCTTCTCAAAACAGACGCAGATGCTGAGGTGCCACTGATTCTGAAAGGCATTTCGCATAGGAGTCTGAAAAAGAAGTACAAAAATCCTCCGAATCTCACTCACGCGAATTTCCAGTACAAGCCTGCTTTTATCAAAAACTTTGTACATCCACAAGGTAAATACGACCTACATGAATGAATAAATTCATTGGAACTACTTTGAAACTGTAACATGCTATGATAATGATAGATATACATGACATTTTTAAACGCATAATTTACGGAAACCAGAGTGGAGTAGCGAACTATACAATGAGTGGTGGAAAAACGGTGGACAGGAAAATGAGCAGTTTATTAACTGGATGCAAGCTAGCCCAACGTCAACCTTTCGCAAGCTATATGCGGTTATACAGTCTGTTCCTGCATGTTCCCCAAATGTGCTGTGCATAGGAAATTACACTATGCATATAGATTACAGTAAGTTTATTGTGTTTGTAGAACAAATTTGGTTTGCAAACATTCACGGAGCTTGACTTGACCTCATAAATTGTTTCCAGGATTTGACGTGGAAAGTTTCGAGGGAAATAAAGCATTCATTCTAGCCTCAACCTCCTTTTTTGGAGCAGGAAATCTGGCTCGACCAGCAATTACATTGCTGGTTGGTGTCCTATATGCTTCTGTTGGATTAGTATTCCTGAAGAGGGGAGAATTGTCGGAGCCTCAACAAGAACGAGCTACTACAGTTCATCAGCTTCATAAACGTCATCATCCTAATCGTCACAAACATCGTAATCAGCCTCACCATCGTCATCATAACCACCACCATCATCACAAGCATAAAAGAAGGCAGTCGGATCCGGAGCACACGTATGATTAGAATTCATGAGATCAGGTTTATGCAATTACGGCAATGTTAAGAATGATACATAATATTTCATTATGAAATGTTAGGAATGAGGAGGAAGAGAGTGAAGAAGATGAGGAGCACCAAGAGGAAGTTGAGCAAACGGTTAGGACCGAGTCACCAGAAGAAACCAATCAACGTGGATCAACAAATCTAGCTGTTGTTGGAAATGAGGCTGACGAATCTGATTCAATATCTAGCGATAACGAAGACGAAGATGCCGACGAATTTTACCATGCTATTCCACAGTTAACAACGCCGCTCGAAGAAGATGAAGATGAAAGAGTTGTCGGTGAGACATCCTCAGAATCGTCGATGGTCAGTGCGACAGAGAGCTTGCACGAAAGGGACTCCCCACCGGCTCTCACCGAAGTAAGAAGGGAGAGCTCAGATGAAAATGAAAGCAGAGCACCATCGGGGAGCTCAGTTGAGAAGAATGAAGAAAGTTCCAGCAGTAGTAATGAAGATAGGGATGAACCAAAGCCTGACCCCGAGTGAAAGCTATACCGTCAAATTTAGTATTTGAGAGGGTTTGGATCTATTGTAGACAAAAAGTAGCCAGAAATACAAAGGGCAATAATAAATGTTTGTAAAATACGGTGTGTTATAATAGAAAAATGTGAAGCAATACGACGATTCAAGGAACATGAAACTGGAACACAATTGTTGTAACCTTTCATCTCGCAAAGTTCACCCATTATAATTAGCTTTTATGAGAATCTCGATTGTGAACATTTGCTGACATAAAAGCATAATATACTGTACTACGGTGTGCTCCATGAAATACTGCTGTGACCTTTTCCGTAAATCACACTTTCTCTCTGGCAAAAGTTCCCATTATTCGTGCTCTCAGAATCAGAATAATGCCACACTAAGGACCATTTGACATTTCAAATCTCTATGTCCTGTGGGCACTCATGTTTCCCTACTTTTGTAGAGTCAGAAGCTCTGATTCAGAACTTCCTTGGCAGGCACATTCACACGTCAAAAACTCAATACCTATTATTATTACCTTGCTTTTATTTTACGCGTTCTCTGGAACGGGAATTAGCGATTTAATAATAAACAACTTTTTTTAGATTAGTGTTTTAGGTAGCTTCTGCCGTGCCTCCGCATGAGAATGAGCTAAGACCGTTGTTTCTGGATTGCATGATATTTGTAATTGTATTGTAAATGTCTTCACATAACCTTGACTAAATAATGTATATATCCTGATTCTGCCTGCTAGCACTGGCACACCAAGAAAGAGGATGCGTTGCGTTGGGTGTTGTGGGTTGTATATTGCATTTTCACATTGTTGTAAACTCGATATAGGTAAATGAAAAGGGTTGTACTTTCTTATGTTACCAACACCGATAATCTTTATACCACATACTTCTGCGATTTCAAGGAAAACTTTGTTGAATGTTACAACAACATGCCAATTGCCAATGCAATGCAATATGCGTGCAGAATACTACAGGACAGGAGGAGTACGAACCAACACGAACATTTATACTGTCCCATAATAATATCCATTTAAAATGTTACATGCATGCATCAGGCATTTTCACATTTTCGTGTTATATTGGTCTGGTTTCCTTTCCTCTTATAATGTACGTATACGTTTACGCTGCAGTAGTGGGAGTGTGGTAGCATGTAACAAAAAACCACACACAGACAGGGTAAGTAAGTATGTATATCTGCACATTTCGCATCTGTGTCTCTCCACTCTCTGTATTCAAGTGAGTGAGATGAGAAGATAGTATTTACACAACAAAAAAGCTGCTCATTTTGTGGTTTTAAAGCTGTATACACAATATAACTTACAACAGTGGTGATTAATGAGTGAGCATGTATAGTGGATACGTAGAAACACATTTTATTTTGGCGTAAATTACCTCCTGAAACATTTTGTGAACGTATATCCAACAATATTAATAATAATATGGGGATTCGCTTCATCTTCAAAGCACTCTACTGCTAGTCAATATTTTAGGTGCACTTTTTTTTTACCCTGTGTGCTGTGCTCCATCAATGAGTCACTGGCACACAAAAAAAAAGTTTCCTTGAGCAAAATGAACTCCTCGAGCTAAAAAGAGTTTAGCTACAATTTTTTAAGTTTGGGCCAAACTCTCAAACAAAAAGAAATGATTATACGAAATTGAAGAAAGTTGAAAAGACATTTTGAAGTGCTTATTTTTGGGTGGTTATTTCCTGTGGTGACATGTGATTGACTTCGTGTACAAAATTCATGGACGCTAAATACGTGTGTTCAGACTTACAGACAGATGTTCACCAAATGTTTTTTAAACCTGGAACTGGAACAGTTTGGGTTTCACTGATTGCGGGTTTATCATATCATGAAGCGTGAGTTTGGAAGTAATTTTACTTTTCCTTGATGGCGTCATAAGAGCTGATGAGCCAAGTATGTGCCAATGGTTCATATGAGACGTCAAAAGTTTGAAGGCAGCAACATTGTTCATTTGGTAAAAAGTGAATATATAGAGAAGGCACCTAGTGTTACTTGCAATTGAAATGGAAATGTCGACTTCTGGCGAAGGAGGAAACCCTTCTACCCAAAACCCCGAAATTAAAGAGTCCAAAAAGCCTTCGAGTAAGTATATATAAAAGCATAAAAACCATATACTGTATTTGTAAACTTTTGTTATATATAAACGAGACGACGATGAGGACGTAGTGTAGTGAGTAATAGAGTAATTAATTACCATTAATTTACCATTTTTGCAGACTCAGCGTTTAAACAGCAACGGCTCACGGCATGGCAGCCGATTCTAACTGCTGGAACAGTATTACCCACCTTTTTTGTCATTGGAATCCTTTTCATACCTGTTGGAATTGGTTTGTGGTTGTTCTCAGAAAACGTTCGAGAAATCACTATCCCCTACACGCTTTGTAATAGTACTGACGAAAGGGAAAATCGAACTTGTGCAGAAATTATTAAAAACAAAACCACGCCGTTCTGCCAGTGTGAAGTACCTTTCACGTTGGACCAGAATACACAATTCAGCGTAAGGTCTCATTTTTTGTTTTTTGAAGACGATAAGGATTTTTGAAAAATGGATTATTTGGTTCATTCATGGTTTATTTTTCAGGGTCGAGTTTACATGTACTACGCCTTGACAAACTTTTACCAAAATCATCGACGATATGTCAAATCCAGAGATGACAACCAACTGTGGGGAGACATCAGCGCAGCAGAACCAAATTCTGATTGTGCGCCCTTTGCAAAAGGTTTAGTGGCTAAACTGTTGATTAAACTTGAAATATAGTTTCACAAAGTTGTGTCATTTTTTTTTTTTTTTGAAAACTTGTTAATTGTTGTTTTGATTTATTTAGACCAAGGGAGGCACGTTTATCCATGTGGAGCAATAGCAAATTCAATGTTCAGCGATGAAATCAGCCTGTGGTATTCGTACCCTAACTCAGCGGAGGGGATGAAACCAGTCAGCCTGAAACGCACAGGGATTGCCTGGGATTCAGATAAAAAATTCAAATTTCAGAATCCAAGTGATTACGGTAAAGGGGCAAAAATGTGGGATAAATACATCAAGCCAAAAGGTAGCCAATGTACTTAATTAATCACTAATTTAGAATTTGGTTTACATTGTTCCAATATTGATTTTTGATTTTCATTACGATTGTTCAGCTTGGCGGAAAGAACTTTGGGAGCTCGATCCAGAAGATCCAGAAAACAATGGGGTTCAAAACGAAGATTTGATTGTGTGGATGCGGACAGCAGCACTCCCCAACTTCAGAAAATTATACAGAATTGTGAATTCAAGTGCCGACGTCTTCAGAGGAGGTTTACCCCCAGGAAATTATTCACTGAAAATAAATTACAGTAAGAAAACGTCGTACAGTACAAACACACGTTTTACTTGTGAATGTGATATTTGACAAAGACGGTTGTTGATATTTCGTCTTAATCGTAGCATATGAGGTGGAATCCTTTCACGGAACCAAATCAATTGTGCTTTCTACTACATCATTGCTGGGAGGGAAGAACCCTTTCTTAGGAATCTCATACATTGTAGTAGGAACTATATGTCTGGTCCTTGGCATCCTCTTTCTTTTCATACATATCAATTATGGGAAAAGGTAAGATGGGATCTACATATTTTCTGGCATTTTATTAATTTGTTTTCTATAAATGTTAGCTATTGTCTTTGACATGTTGGTCTCTAGCACTTGGGAAATGACAAACGTGGACCCAAGAACACCTTGGATTGCAAATTAGCACAGTCATTTACTGAGTATTTATACACCTCGTCATTAGTGAATATCATTTATTTTGCATTTGTAAAAACACTAAAAAATAGTCAATCACTCAATGTCAGTGAAGGAATTGGCTTCAAAGAAAGAAATCTCATTCTGTGATTCAGTGATTAGTTTAGTTGAAATGGAAATGGATTGCACTTGGAGAAGCAATTTGAAACCATTCATGTGTGAGTCTCACCGTCTATCGCCAAGGACTAATGGTGCTAGAGCTGTAGTAGCTCAAATCTCCGGAGCGGAATCGACATCGAGATGTCCAAGATGATTTGCTTGCTAGATTATTTTTACTGTCATTGGATGAGTGGTCACACGTATTCAGCAGTTGAAAGGAAAACTACAATTCTATAATATTTGAATGACTTCGCATTTATAGTCCTACTTCAAAAACACATTTACGTATACATTTTATTAACTGTTCGCTGTATCCCGAACCGTGGATTGAGATAAGTTTATTTTACATATAGATTTCAAATAAGCACCGTGTTTGTATATTTTGTTATGGATTTCTTGAGTTTATGCTGACGTAAACTTCGTAATATTATTTTGTATTCCTATTCAATTCTTGTAAATATTATGAATACCGCTGACTTACGATATTGATAAATGTACGAAAATTATATACCTAAAATGCTAGTCGCATGAATGGGAGAATGAAGACGAAGCAAAATAAAATATTAAGTCTTAAATTTACTAATGATCCGTAAGGTCGCATTGTTTACACACTGACTTCATTACTCCGTGTCCTACACTTGGTGTTTGAATTAATAAGGTAGGCTTATTGTAAAATAAATGACCATAGTATGTACGTATCTATCTTTGCACCATTTAAGTAAATGCGAGAAAAATGCTAGAAAATTTATTAATAAAACTCAACTAAATAGTCGAACAAAATAACTACAGTTTAAACTTTTTTGCTGACATTTTTTCTCTATTTTTGGAAATATTTTTCCTTTTGGCCACATTACTGATATGAGAAGTAACACTCTCTTGAAGTTTTGCAAAAAAGGCTTTCGACGACTTCAGTTCTTTGGAGTTGTGATGACTGGAATGCTCGCCTTTAGCCTCCTTTGCTTTCTGCTGAGCCTTCACAATGCCATCGGCTAATTTTATATTCTTTAAGCCAAGGCCTTTCATTTGCGCCTTTTCTTCGTGCAATAGTCGTTTCAGATGCTGCTTCTTTTTCTTCTTCCGCCTCTCACGTTTCCTGTCCGTTTCTGATCTTTCGTCTTTGCCTTTCATTGGCCCCTTGATGTTGTCTACAATTACAAATTAATGCACTTGATATTATTGCGGAAGAATTAGTTTCTATTACGTTCTCATACATAAGAAATGTTAAACTCAGAAACGAGGAATTCCAGTTTTTTCGTCATTAGATTAAGGAACATGGGTTTGTCATCATTTTAGAAATATGATAGCCACTTAAATTAATAAAATACAATTCCTGATTATACCTTCAATTTCTTGTGGTGCAAGCATATTGGCATCACTAACATTGACTGGAGCAACGTCTTCCATTGTAATTACAGATGAATGTTTGATGTTGTCTACAATTACAAATTAATGCACTTGATATTATTGCGGAGGAATTAGTTTCCATTATGTTCTCATACATAAGAAATGTTAAACTCAGAAACGAGGAATTCCAGTTTTTTCGTCATTAGATTAAGGAACATGGGTATGTCATCATTTTAGAAATATGATAGCCATTTAAATTAATAAAATACAATTCCTGATTATACCTTCAATTTCTTGTGGTGCAAGCATATTGGCATCGCTAACATTGACTGGAGCAACGTCTTCCATTGTAATTACAGATGAATGTGCAACCAGTTTGATTTCAGCAGTTGCCTGTAATGATTCATTACATCATCAGTCAATTTAACTTTATCTTGGACAATGTACTCACAATCAGTGCCGGTTTAGCCCTGCAATATTTGACAAGAAATTTTAAAGTCGATAAACTTACAGGTTTTGGAGTAAAATGATAATGTGATAAAGCATCCAACTTGGTAAACAGACTATGTAGTTCTTTTTTAATTTGAACGTGTNAAGTCGATAAACTTACAGGTTTTGGAGTAAAATGATAATGTGATAAAGCATCCAACTTGGTAAACAGACTATGTAGTTCTTTTTTAATTTGAACGTGTTCTTCGGGTTCTTTTTCTTCAACTTCTCCTTCCTCAACTTTCTTTTGATCAAGGTACTCCTACGACAATGAGACAAACATTTCATGTAACATTGAAGAGACAGAGCACATAGTTATTTAATCATTAACTTTTTAAAGTAAAACTGCAACTTAAATTACCTTCTCATAAATATCTGCTAAACTGGCTTTGCTTTTCTCCGCATCTAGAACCAAGCGCTTCTTATAATCTCTGGGATCTTCTACTGGTTTAACCTTCCGCTGAACGTCGTCCCATGCTCCATCTTTAATTCTTCGTTTAATTACGTCTTCCAACCTTTGAGTAGTTTCTACTGTAATTTCAGGCGCTGTAAAAATCACAAAATGTTTAGTTCATTAATTTTTAATAGAAAAAACTGCGTTCAAAATGCTGATTGATTAGGTTATTCGTATTATCAGCAACGAGGAATTCCATAAATCTTCTTCATATAAATCCGATTAATGGTTTTGTCATCATTTGTATATTATGTGAATAGGCCCAATATATTATTCAGAATCCTTACCTGGTCTAATTAAGTGGTCATATATGAGATGTTCTTCGAGAAGAGCATTTTCAGGTCGATTTTCAGCAGTAGCTTCTCCCAACAGCTGCCAGGATTTCGGTTTCAAGGCTTCATTTTCGATCTCTTCAATATTTTCCTGGATTTTTTTCTTTCGCTTCTCAAATGTTGACAATGTTTCATTAATTTTCTTCCCTAGCTGTGTGTCTGGCTTGGATATGATTGGGTCTTCATCGGATTCTACACCGCCTACATCTGCATCGTCATCGTTTTCAACATCCTCTTGTTCAAGGCTAAACCTTACAGATTTCTTATGGTCGAACGAAGGAGGAACATCTACATCTAACTCTTCGTCACTTTGAAGTTCCTGCTCCAAGTCAATTTCAGATGTAACATTATTATCAGATCCGTCTAGAGGTGGGTCGAAAAAGTCTTTGTAATAATACTCTGGTGATTCTTGTTCTTCCTCTTGGTCACTAGGGACGTCTTCAAACATATCTACACTGTCTTCGTCAGAGGAGGATTCTTGTTCGTCAGCTTCATTCACGGGGGTTGACCTTTTCGTTTCCGCTTTTTCCATTTCAGCTTCTACCTGCTCTATATGTTCAGTCATTTGAGCTAAACTGAAGAATTTGTCGTCAACAATGGATTTAGGATACTGCTTTCCATCTTTCGCTTGCTGTATGGTCTTTTTTCGGTATTTTTCGTCAGACTCGAAAAAGTCGGAATCTTCGTCGTCCGCAGGTTTATTATGCATGGGATTAGTGTCATCTTCCAACAGATCTTCCTCCTCCGAATCAGCCTCGTTTACAGACTTATCTTTATACGCCAGCAGCTTCGAGACGGAGGTAACAAGATTATCGTACAATAGCCCATTCTGCAGCTCCACTTCTTCCCAAATTTGATCTTCGTCAAAGTCTTTGGTTATCAACCTTGTCAATGGTGCTTCTGTTTTCGAAAGTTTAGCCTGTCGTTTCTTCTTTTTCCTTTGATTTAAAGGGATTTTAAGAGTTTCCGTGTGAAGACCAAGGGGATCCTCCAGGGAGCCTTTGTTTTCCAAAGATTTCGTCAAATCATATAGCCTCTTCAAAAGATCCAGACTACGAACGGATATTTTGTCATTTGCACTGCCAAAAAGACCAAATCAACGATGAAATTATAAAAAAACACAAAAGATTTACTCTACACATTCAAAAATCACAAATCACATTCAACATTACTCACAACTCCTACAATAACTTACCTCAAAAAATCCTCCGGTTTAAATGCCTGAACTAATTCCTCTATTCCACTAGACTGTCCTTTCATCAAGTTGGAGCCATCATTCCCTTTTGATGTCCTCCCCCTCCCCCCAACGTTCAGTGTCATAATTTATGGAATTGTGTGAAACCTCCAAAAAAAATCTACATAAATAACATTGAACATATAACAAATTATCAATTGGCAAATATAATTCCAGTTGCCATTTCCAGTGAGAAATTAAAAAAAACACCACTAACTAACATACGCCAATTTAATAACCTAAAAAACCAAACCTCAAAAACCTTATTATTCAGACTTCTAAAAAAAGTATTCAGACTTGCGCTAGTTGCACTACCAACTTAACTACTACTTAAAATTAAAATATATCTTCCAATTACAGCACTACTACTACTACTACTACTTTCACACTATCCCCAAACTGACTAAACACAACTCCATCTATTATTATTCATTGTTTTAAACTTAATTATAATTATAATTATTTTTCAAAAATTACCGAAAATGTTTTGCACAGAAGTCCCAAATCCCAAAGCCAAAGCTGCACGAAGCAGAGAAGGTGCACGTGTGTGTGTGTGCGATGCCTACGATGCATGCCTGAGATATGGGCACATTGAATGAAGCGTGCACATGCACGCACGCACACGAGGTAAAAGCATTTTTTCTTGCCAGCATCATCTCACCCGTCCCCAGTGTTTGGGCGGATGATTTCAGTCCTCGTTCACATCAGGCATCGTTCGTTATCCGTTTGTTTTTGTTGTGATTTTTGTGTGATAAATATAATTTTGCTTCATCTTCATCCTTCGACCGACTAATTAATTACTAATTAATTAAATGAGCAGTAATTGAATAAAGCTAATTTTAAGTGTTTCTGTGGCCCCTTGTGTGTGTGTACTCTTGTCTTTGATTTGAGCAAGAGTGACGTTAATTGAAATGACAAAAATTCTGACACGGTGGTGACTGACTGATTTAAGAAGGCCATTAAAAAAATTGGGATTGTTATTGTTAGGAGTTTTAATAAAATGTTGGCGACGACGGAAGTGGAAGAGGATGATATTCCAGGTGAGTGTGCGTTGTTAGAAAGTGGGAAGCTGGATCCTGCAGGAGAAGGCCATCATGGGCGGACTGGGGCGGATGATGATGATGATGATGACACGCTTGCCCGGACCACCACTGGTCCGGGTTGCAAGGGGAAAGAAAGCTTTGGAGGAGGAGACAGTCTCAGTACGAATGACACTAGTCAGGAGGAAATTGATTCGTTCTTGTTGGAAGGAGGGGAAGGAGGAGGAGGAGGAGGAGGAAGAAGTACCTGCGCTAGCTGCGACAATCATGGAGAAGGAGGAGGATATGGGAGGGGTGATGTTAAGCAGCACGGCTTTGGAACACAGGCTTCCCAGCAAAGGAGGCGGAAGGAGGCACTACAATGGCAGAAACAGTGAGGAATTTTGAAGGATTTTTTTTTAAAAAAATGCTAGTTGAATTTGGATTATTCATGGTAATTTGAGATTTTGATATTTTGTTTTAGACGGAGGGATGAGATTCTGGACAAAATTCGACAGTTGGAAGACTCGGCCTTTAGTGACAGCGAGACTGAGGATGAAGTTGACTTTGTTCAGGTTGCGCAAGAAGCTGACGAATCAAAATCGGAGCTGGTGCTTGGCCAAATACATGAAGAGACTGAAGCTATGGATGCAGCAAGTTCGTATTCAAACTATGGTCGCTCTAAGCGAAAAAGCCGTTCAAAAGTATGTGTAAATGAATAAAAATGTGTTATTTAACCTGGTTAATAGTAATACATACATAGTAAAACAGATACCAAATAAAAACTGTGCTTTATATTAACTTGACAGAATAAGCGAACGCGACACTTCCGACAGGCACCATTCAAAGTAATGCTTTCAGAGTGGATGTTAGAAAAACCTGAAGATTTTGAAGATATGTGGTTGGGGGTCGTGTGTCCAGTTGGCAAACGATGTATCGTTGTAGCTAGTCGAGTAAGGCTTTTACCAGATTGGTAGATAGAACCAGTATCCGTGTTGGCGAGATGAAATGTAATAAATAATTTACGCATGTATGACGCTTTTTTTGCAGGGAAAAACCAAGATTTTCTCCCGTAAAGATGGGTACCTGGGCTCGTATAGGTCATTGCTACCTGGTGGATGTAGATATAATTATAGAGATAGTAAGTACTACCTTATATAAAATTGTTGTGTGTAGCTTTCAAGTGCTTAATTTTAGTCTCGATTTAAATGAATTTTCAGATTCGACTAATCGCAATAGAGGTGTGACCATACTAGACTGCATTTGGTCGCAAGAGTCACAGACATTTTACGGTACGTGAATACTTTTTTAAAATAAAATTATGTATTATTGTGTCCTTTGGAAAGTGAAATTGATTTAAGATTGTGAAGCTAACTCTGATCTGTGTTTGTTTATTTGTGTAATGTTTAGTGCTAGACCTGCTGTGCTGGAACTCACACTCATGTGTCAACTGTGACGTAAGTATATAATAGACTTCCGATTTCCGTTTTGATTTTTGGTTTCATTTGGTTTATCAGTATTTTATTTAAAAATCTTTGCTTTTTTTTTGCAGACTGAGTATCGGCAATTTTTCATTCATTCGAAATTCTCTGAAAATGAAGAACTACTTAAAAGTTCTGCGTCTAATCCATTTCCATTTAAACCGCTGCCGTTTTTCTCAGCAAATGAGCTGCCACTTGTTATGATGACTACAGTAATTAGATTTCCGGAACTGATTGATGGAATTTTGTTTTTTCATAAAGAAGCCTTTTATATTACTGAGACGAATCCGTTGTGCTTGTGGGTTCTCCTTACTCAAGTGGAAGCAATATTAGACACCCCTGTTGCTCCAGAATTAGTTGCGCGGCAAGTTAAAGCAAAGAATTTGGGAAGCAGAAAAAGGCAAATACAGAAAAGAAGTCAAGGAATGGAAGTGAATTGAGCTGGATCTCATTTTCTTGTTCCTGACTCTCGTTATTACAATGCAATCGTAACCTATCTACGATTGCATTATTTACCTCGTAAAGCCACTTAAGCGTCGGTAGTTATTCGTTTGGGTTGGCTAACTTTTGGCAATACGTGTTTGCCAAATGCCAAGCCATGATTTATCGTGGCGGGTTCAATTATTTTTAGATTAGTAGTAATATTTTTTATTATAATCATAGATACTCGTTATGAAATTACGTGAAGTCTTTTTCGTATTTGATAATGCCAAGTAATAATAAAAACTAAACTTTCAAGGAATTTAAAACAATGCAACAGTTCAAGGTAAAACGTTGATCTGTGCCCTCATTTCTATCCATGCATTAGTGTTTTAACGCAAAATATAATTTCAAGCATTGTAACATACAGGTATTTGGGTTCAGATTTGCATCACGTGCATTGAGCATGTATCTATGTTTTCGTTGACATATGTTTTTAATTTTCAAACTGGACTCGTTTAAAGTAAACTAACATGTCTCATACATACTTGAAACTATTCGTCAGTCGAGTTCACGTATAGTCATAGAAAGAAAACAAAACAAGAGCTGTCTTGTCTGTTTAGAGTGGATGGAACACTCACAAATTCATGCACATCATCTAGACGACAATGATACGGGTGTACACACACAATCGCAACGGATCAGTCAAACAAATGAGCCACATTACATTACACATACAGATTAGTACATCTTTGTACTCACTTTTTGTAGCTTTGTGTCTCACATTCCATATCTTATGTAGCGTTTTGTCACGCAACATCTCTCCGGGAGCCAAAGCTACATTACATTCATGAAATACTTTGCAGTAGTCCATTCATGTAGCGTATATGTTGCAGCATAAGCATAATACACGTCCCAAGCTCATCATCCCATGCAATCGGCGTATCAACTAACTTTCCAAAGAGAGAGAAAAAAAAACATGTATTTTGTGTAGTTTGTAGTAGCCACTTTTACAATCACAATAATCTAGTTAGCTGAAGCTGTGTGAGGCTGCATTTTATAAGCTTTTTGAAATGATACGGGAAAAGAAGAGCACATAAAACCAAAATGCTACAAAAAGACCAGCCATTAACCGGCACACACAATTTTCAACGAGAAAAAAAAAGTGAACAGTCAGGGATCACATCGACATCGACAGACACACACACCATCCCAAGGTTCAATTCTATCAGCCGTAAAACCATAAAACCGGTGTAATTTCCCGTGATAGCTAATCCGGTGAAATGTGTGTCCAGAGGAGAGGGGGTGGCACGCCATCAACCACGACGCTCTCTTAATAAACCCTACACACAGGGAATTATCTCACCGAAACTGCTCAGCTCTACACACTAATTCACAAAGTCTCAACTTATGGAACTATCCCTATCTCGAGGAAAAAAAGCAATAAACAAGCTGTGAGAATGGTTAGCTCAGCTCACGCATTTCCATTTCATTCAGAAAGAAATCATTGTTATCAAAAATGCTGAAAACTACACACGAATCCCGACTCCCGAGTGGCCCGACCCATATTATACACACATCGAATTAGTTTCACATATATAGTCCTCCGTCCGGGATCTCTTTTTCCAATTGTTTTTTTTTCAGGGTGAGAGAAAATCAGAGAGGAAAACCTCACGGCTTGCACCAATTATACGAGAAAAAAATATCCGTCTTCACCACACACGATCAGGAGGAAAAGTCAAGGGCAGACGTTCAGACGTAATAATAATAATATTCTCTTTTCCCTTTTGACATACATGAGTCACTCACCTCCACCTCACCCTCCAATGAGTTCAATATGTTTTTTTCAGTTTCATTTGGACATGCCCGTCCGCATCCCACAAATTATAGATGAAACGTGAAAACTCAGTTTTAAAACAATATTTTCCTATTTCCATCCAACAGATTTTTCACTTTTCCTCAGCTGCAGCTTCGTTCGTAGCCCAACCACATCACATCACATATTGGATAAACAAAAAAAAAAGTGTGCACAGGTAGTGTGAGTGTGAAAACGGCTTCAAGTGGAGTCTCATTTCTTTCCCAATTTCTTTTTTATTGCATTATTTTAGGTGGCTGATTATTATTCGTGGTGGCGTCACCTATAAATGAGATTTTACGTCGTACCTCTTAAGTAATATTAACGTTTTGGTCATTCATTGTCGAAACTCAAGTGAAAGCTGAAAGCTGTGTGTGGAGGAGAAAAACTGGCAATTTGAAAATGAATTGCTTAAGCTATGTGATGCCAGGCTATATGCTATGCTAATAATGCTATAATACGAATATTTGCATGTTACCAATCTGCAAATTGAGCACTAGCTACGATGCATGAAACTTTTGGTAATCAAGATGAAAAGTGGGAAAGTCCTGGAGCTATCGGCAAACACATAAAAAAGTTCCCAGCTCTATTTTTACATCTCGTACGTGTCCATGCACGGAATCAGTGGGAAAACCAGGTGTGTACACTTTTTTGATCAGTGAAGGTGAGCCAAAAAATTTCCTATAATATTCACTCAGCACTCGCTCGCTGCTCCTCGCCAACCCGATTTTCGTGTAGAACCAGTTCAACACGCTATTCCCAACGGAATGATATGACGATGACTCATGAGTATTTTTTTTTCTGCAACGTTTTTACAGTTTTCATTCCAACAATTTCCACGCATCCCCGTTTAATTACTATTTTCACTGTTTTCTTCGTTTGGAGAACGCAAATTCTGACAAATTGTTGCAAAATAAAGGCAGAGCAGAGTGTAATTACCGCATTACAAAGCAAGGTTGAGTCCCACATAAAAAAACCTACTCAGTCGTTCACTCGTTCGCCATTAGAGCTTCTCTATTGTAGATGCACGATCGCGATATATAAAAAATACGATTATGAAAAGCGCAATATGTAATTATCCAAAGCGAATTATGAGAAAACTTTCATGTAAAATAACACTGAATCATATATGTGTACATGTATAACAGGAAAAGGTTGTTTTTCAGGAAAAAAATATATAAAAAGTAAATTTTTGGCTTTTCTCTAAAAATATGGTTTACAACAAATTGCATGTTGTTCTCGTCGTACATACATTTTCATCAGGAATTTTACGATCAGTAAAAAACCCTGGAAGAAAAAGTTAATCGAAAACACTGGCTATTAGACTGGCTCACATTCGGCTTAAATATTTTTCCACATATGACGTTTCCCATTTTTATTAGTTTCCTTTGTAATATCGCCTCCTCTGTTGTATTATACCTTTGTGGTTTTATAGGTACTCAACAAGAGTCGTCGTCGTCGTGTGCTGCTGACAACAAAAAATGTGACTTGTTCACTGTTCACTTTTCGTATATATTATTAGAGTTGTTGTGTGCAGCTGCATGCATTTGTTGCATTTTTATTATTTAACTTTAACCCAAGCAAATGATATACAGACAGACAGAGGCAGAAAGTGAAAAGGATCCAAATATGTTCATCTTAGCCTCAAAATGTAATTTTCTATTTTTCCAGGAAAAGAGAAAGAATGCACGTAAAAATGGTAGGGATGGATGGATATGGTGGCCATGTCCATGGCCATATATATATATATATATTCACATCCATGGGGGGAAACGGGAACGGCACACATATCGGAATAATTGAGGAGCTGTTGAAGTTTTGTGTGTGTAATAGCTGCAGCAAAAACGTATAAAAACGCCCCTTCCCGTCATTTTTCCTCCCTTGCCTTAAAAAACTTTTTTTTTTACTTTTTGGTGGAGGAACGGGCACGGAGCGCTCCTTTATGTAATGACGTCCTGTGGGTGAGCTTCAGCTTCAACTTCAGAGTACAAACAAATGCATGACTAAAGCCAGAAGTCACAAAATAAGACTGCATTTCACCCCAAACTCTTGACTCAGTTGGTGTTGAGCAATCGACACGGATAGATCGTTTGGGGAAAAAGGAAAAGAGATCAGGACGCACCATATAATCTTTTTGTTACAGTTTGCATGAAATGGGAACGAAAACGAGATCAAGCCTACCTTTCGTTTCAAAAAATTTGGTCGGCAAATCTGGTGGAATTTGTTTTAGATCCCTGAACTAGAAGCACGATAATAAGTTTTCAAGAAAATTAATATTATAGAGAATTTTAGCGTGTAGGTAAGATTATGCACAACAAGTGTGCATTCATGTGTTCCCTGGGCTCATGGCAGCACCCCAGAAGCACCAGCATCACCAGCAGCAGCACGACGGTCATCATTCAGATAAAAAAGGAGACAGTTCTTCGCTCAGAAAAACAAAGACTTGTAACAAATTGCCCACATTAGGAGAAAAAAGTGGTTTGCGGTTGTATTCTACGTCGTGGACCAGTGGTTGCGTCCATTTTCGTGTCAATTAGGTATAGGTTTTTTGTATTCGTGTATTCGAGGCAGAGAGAGGGGAATAACGGGCCAGAGGAAAATTTGTAAGAGGAGGAACAAAGGGGCAGACGGGAAAAAGAATGGTGGCATTGGCAGCAGATGCTTCACTGGGGAAAGTGGTGATTAGCCTAAGGAGTGTGCAAATTAGTATTCTATGTCTTGTGATACTTTTCTTCAGACTGACCCAAGCTACCTGGTGGTAAGTCAAACACAACATAAGATAGAGAACAAAGATTAAAAGAATCTCGTTGACCCCGCTTATTCATCCCTTATCATTATTGTCATCGTAAATAAATCATTTTTTTAAACGAGATTGTATTAACTGCTTTTTAACTGGCCACACGCACTGACCGATGTGAAAATGGGTTCTTTACATACAAATCACCATCCATGAACGAAGCTTTCGACTAACCTATTTGTTTGCAAAACTTCCCTGATACATATTCTTCTTCATAGAGTCGTTTAGGTAAACCGTTACTACTTTCAGACTACACAGACTACAAGCCGTCAGTTTTTTCAGGAGTAATCATTAATGCACCAGAAAAATCCGCTGTGAAAATAAGAATGCAATGTAAATTCTTAAATAACGATAGGATTTAAAGAAATTGTAACATACCTGCATCCTGCGCAAGCATTTAATCTAACCACTGCTCTGCAACTTGCACTGTGTCAATTTAGTGTACCAGCATTCTCAAGTTAAACAAATCAATCTAATCATGGCATTGTAGCGTTTAGGAGAAAAGTGAAACATCAAATATTTATTATCAAGAAATGCCGCCTCTTTAATTTCATCCTGCTTTCTTGTAATTTTACTTCATTCATATATAATTGTAATTAAATGTCAGAAAATGCGATAATTATATGACTAGCTGGAAAGCTTTCAGGGCAGATGGACTCTTCATATATGCCATTGGTTAAAAGTAGGTTACCTTTACCCTTATTGCATTTAGTTTTTTCCATGGAATACGTACCTAAAAAATTTGAACAAAAATTGAGATGTGTCTCGCACAACTAACTAACTCCATCATCCCAACGCTACTCATCCCATTACTCTTCACTTGCCACCTTACGTACCTCATCTTGGCATCCATGTGGGAGATCACCTTAATTTCACTCTGTTGTGGCACGACGAGCCGATGAAAGACAGACATGGCAAAAACTTATTTTATATACATACCTTAATCCGTTCACCGCGTTCCCTGTGGTAAATCGTTCTAGGAAGTGTGCTACTGCTCAAATACGAGAGAGCGCTCCCCATCAATTAAAATCCTCTTCCTATTGGTTCACCAGGTATTTAGGGATACAAAGGGAATGAGTCTGTCGCTCTCTCACTCGACTTCTTCTTTTTCCTGAAGTTGCGGCAAGAAAATTTATATGTCCACAGTAAAGTTATCATATCATATCTTTCCTGTAAACCACTCAGCTTCAAACTCCTCTTTCTGTCCACGCAAGTCAAAATATTAGCTTTTCTCTGTAAAAAATGAGGAGAATCTTGGTACATTCCTTCCATTGAAGGTGAGTGTGAGTGTGAGCGACTAATATTATTGCGTTTTACACGGAAACCAACTCCCAGAAGGAAGATGAACAAGTGTGAGAAGCTTTGCATGATATTTTTTCTTCTTTCTCTTTTGACATGACATCGTGTTCCATGTGTTAAAAAACGCCGACTTGTTTAAGCTCACATGCTGACAGACTGACTGGAGACCGCTGCCTAAATATCAACTTTTTTTTCTTCTTTCCGAGGCAAAATACATATATATGTCGAGAGAGAGGCAAGAGATTGTTGCAAATGCATGCATGGTTAACACCATCACTAATTTATTTCTCCTCTATACACAAACACTGTGACGTTTATAACTCTGTTCTGATAATGATACTATCCGTGGAACAAATTCGAATCCAATATACTGATCAAGGAAACTGCTGAAACTGCAACGCCACACAAAAATCCATGTCTGGGTAAGGATTAGAGTATGGCATGAGGCGTATTATGAAACACTGAAGTGTTCAAAAAATGCTCAAAAATTGAGAAAGGAAGTTGAAGTCTAAGTCCAAAAAGGAATTGTTTGTCATTTTTTTCACCCGTCTTGGGCATATGCATCTCCTTGGTTTATTTACTTTGTGGAGGATCTCTATCCCCACTTGACTTCACAAACGTCGCAAAACTTCATATTATTATGCATGTAACTAGTAAGTATATTGGGCCTACACAATATGGTTTGCTCAAACCTTCTCAAACCTCAAAAACGTGCCTTCTTCCCTTCTTCATTAGTCTCATAAAAAGGGTTTTAAATTGTAGTCTCGATTTTCAGCGGATTACCAACCTCCATATTTAACAAATAGGCGGTGTAAGAATACCATTTTGAGGAGAGAACATGCTCCTTCTTCTTCAGGCAGGCCTTAGCCGTGCACATAAATGCCCATCATCATGCACAATATTATGCGCACATTGTCTAACAATCAGACTTCTTGCATTATGACAACGGATAATCAGATATGGGATAAGTTTTCGTTCCGTCGTCAACAACATACCTGCATAGGATAATATATATATCCATAACTTTCTTCCTGGCCAAACAACCGGGATTTTAGTGCGTTCTTCTATCCCGTATTGCGTAACCAATTAGGTTTACGACCATTCATTCATTTTCTCTCTCCTTTTTTCACGTAATAAGCAGGAAAAACACAATTTTTTCACGACTCCATAAAGTTATTGCTGCGCATCTCGCTCGTAAAGGAAATTGAACTCTGCTGATGATATTCTTTTGCGTATTTTCATAATATTATGCCCTCCTCTGCTCCATTCCATCCTCCTTTTCCCAATATTTGCCCTTCCGCATGATATGTGCACACAGACAACGCAACGTGTCTATTCGAAAACGCACATATGCACATACAAGAAAGTGAAACGAATAGCGCTATTGTCAATCGTCAGTCATAAACATAAAATCGGTGGACAAAACGGAGACATGTGCGTTTTACAACCTTTTTCTCTCCACATCTCACTTGCCATCCCGAAGTACTAAAAATGGTGACTTGACATGTCGTCGTATTGCTGGTATGTGTGAAGTAGTAAATTTAGCAATTTGCTGGGTAAAAATCATCGTAATGATCTTCGACCCGTGACGACTTTCCACTTTGTTGAAACGTAAACGTATGTACACACAAAAATTTGACCACATGTTTGACGCACCATTTTTGTCAATCATGTCCTCTTTTTCTAACCAACGTGATAACTTTTTTAAAAAAAACATTTTTTTACGATTGGACAAGCTCGGTGGGACGGGCAGAAGCACGAGTTTCTGTGAAATTACGGAAAATATGGGGAAGTCGTAAAAACTTTTGTTACCCGTATGCAAATCAAAGGAATGACTTTATGCGTTATAATTTTTTGTCATCTCTCATTTCCAAGATGAGGCATAACAAACTGTAAAAAAAAATTTGTGTTAAAGAGGAAACTGAAAAATATATAGTTATTTTTATGGAGGATGCTTTTCCATCAACCACACGGCACGGATATTACAAATATAATATTATTCTAAGAATGTATAGGTAAATTAGTTATGTATGTATGTCTGGGTTGTACGTAGTTGTAGTTTGTAATGTGTAAAAACTAAAGAGCCGCCAATAATGGATATATTTCTAAAAAACTTTCACGTTTTTCTCCTTATTACTACGGCAAGTTGAATTGACTTGCCGCATCATCCATAATAAGTTGGGACACATTTAATGTGATGATCAGGATGATGATTATAGCCTGTAACCCAAACCCAACTCCTCAGTCATCATGTGGCAAAGATTTGTGAACACATCAACAACGCAGAAAAGCGATGAATTGTTGTTGTCAGGTTCCTGTGCCCTGGAGTGATGTAATTGTAGCCGAGGAATCATACCGAAATGTTCAATTAGTCCAATGATTACTTTTGTAACTGCCTGCTTTGATCCCACTGATATTAAGGAATAAAGAACTGCCGCCGCGACTTGTTCCTCTCTCCTCCTCACAAAAGATATTCTAACATGTTCATTCCCTAGCTTGATTACATTTTGTACTACTCTTCATTCAAGCACCAGTAGTAAAAATGTGATAATAAAAGCTGAGCAACAGCTTTGCTCGATTTACGTCTTGAGAAGCATGTAATTGGGGGTGGACCGAAACAATCTTATTTCCAATGTGTATCTTGTAATTTAGATATTATTCCGGTATAGCGCCCCTTGCTTGCTCCAAAACAAAACAAAAAAGTTACAAAAGAAAGCGAGCACCCCTAAATGATATACATTTTGTTGAGGAGGGGGATATATTTTGTGCAATGCGTTAAAGACAATACAGTGTGTAATTTGATCCGCTTTATCGACTCCTAAAATGTGATGATCGTGGTGATAGCATGAGGGGTAAATATTCTGTCCTAGGGGAACCCTGCTCTTCTTCTTCGCTGACTGAATATGTTGTACTCCAACTCCAAAGCGACACTATTATCCTTTCAAGAAAAACAGTAATTTTTTTTTTCTAATTTGCTGTGTACTTCTTATTCTTATCAGGAGGTAGATAGAATACAGGCTACCCTATGGCCTCCGGTTTGGAGATAATCAATAGCTCTCTAAATTACAAACATGCATAGATCCCAAGTTTTTGTGTCTTCTCATCTATTCACTGCTCGAGGCTACTACCTCTCATTATCTTTATGAAAGCCAGTACATGCATGATAAAGTCAGATATAGTCGATAGCCGAAATGTGATGACAAGAAAGGTAAAAAAATGAATGAGGAATACGAGTACAATTGGTTTGCGTTCGTTTATTATGTGGCAGGTTGCTTGGAGTGGATCACAATTACCAGCCAATGAATGACATGGGCTCACCATCAGATCGGATTCACCACGAGTGCCAGAAATTTCAGTTTTTGAATGAAATGCAGAAGGAGATGTGCACGGGTGATAGGATGCTAACGGTACGAAATACGTAAATTACATGAGATCTTAGAGGAAAAAGTTGCTTCTATCCAGATGAGCTGGCTATGGCTGGATGAATGGCTCTGGCTGGGTGGACAATGCGTACGTATCCGTCCGTATCCATACCATTTGTATAATGCACTGTGATTATTTTGGTTTGTACACAGACTCTCAAATCCGCAGCCAGGCTGGGCATCGACGAATGTCAATTCCAGTTGCAATCCCACCGATGGAATTGCTCTGTCATCCATGAAGCGGACAATGTTTTCGGCAAAGTGCTGACCATTCGTAAGTGTGTATGCCTACCTATATAGATGTTCAAGTTGAACCCTACCTTTTTGTTTGGATTGATGCACTCATTTCCCCAATACTTGTAAACATGTCATGATTGACTGATTTATCAGTAATAATGTACCTATCCAATTGGGAAGGTAGTGCTGCTGCTCCTGTGTTCCCTTCTCGGGGAGAGAAAATAACCTTCAATTTTCCCAAATAAAAGCTGACTTTGCATCTCAACTTGGGATATACCTCCGTATACATAGCCAACAACTGAACTCAAGATCAGTCTCAATCATTTAATAGCTCCCCTTTTACGTCCAAGTCCTTTGTTTTCTCACCCATTCAGTATACAAGTTCTCCAGTGAGTGAACCTACTCACTACAAGCTCTCTTCAGGACAGGAGAAGTCTTTTACGGACGATTATCTCCCTTGTATCAGCCCAATTTGTACCAGTTCCGAGTTCCTTCCTACCACCACTTTCAGATTACTTTAGGGCACACAGGACAAAATGCGTAATGAACCGCAAGGTATATAGCGTATTACGCCTTGTTTATTTCCTGAGGAGATGTGAAGTGATCTGATAGGAAACGGAGAAGCCTAATAGCCCGTGCTGTATAGCTCATTATGTGCTTAGGGTGGAATTGAAGAGGAAAATAATGTTGGATATAATGGGAAATACGCTAAAAGTCTATTTTTTGTTGGGTTGGGAAACATCCACTTTTGGATTTTTTTTATATTCTGCCTGACAAATTGCTAAACATATTATGGCTTACTGTTCACCTTTTTGTCCAGAGAGTCGTGAGAACGCTTATGTACATGCCATCTCAGCCGCTAGTTTAGCATACCAAGTGACGAAGGCGTGTGCCAGGGGAGAACTGCACAACTGCTCTTGCGACGCTAAGGTCAGAACGAGAAGTACAAAGGGGAAATGGCAATGGGGAGGATGTTCCGAGGTATATAGTATTGCTTGATTTGATTTGTGTTTAGAGTAAGAAATGATTCTCGGAAATTTTTTTAACCAAGTATTTTGTAATGTTTTTTTTTTTTTGGGACAGGACGTAAAATATGGAGCAGACTTCAGCAAAGAATTTGCAGACTCGGTGGAAACTCGAGTGACGCCAAATGGGCTAATGAATCTACACAATAATGAAGCCGGGAGGAGGGTATAATGTCAATTTTGCTCACCTAATTTTTCTGTTTCTGTATACAAGCCGTTTTTGCAAAGCAAAAGTGTCAGATGATCGTGTGAAAAATTGCATAAAATGTGCATATTAAGTTGGTGCGGCGGACTTGAGACGTGGTCTTCAGGTTAAACAAACACGTGCATTCCTCATATTATGTGTCTTAAAGACTAGGTGATCCTGATTGATTGCAGCTTCTCAAGACCTCGATGAGCCTGTCATGCAAATGTCACGGGGTGTCTGGTTCATGTACAATGAAAGTGTGTTGGAGAGTGCTCACCCCGTTTCGCGAGATTGGTGAAAAAATCCGTGAGAAGTTTGAGGGCGCCTTTAGAGTGAAGCCCGTGCGGCGTAATGAGAACAAAAACGGAAAACCACCCAAGCTCAGACTGAAACCGTTGGTGAAGGAGATGAAGAAACCGACCAAGAAGGATCTTGTCTTCATAGAAGAGTCTCCAACGTATTGCGATAGGAATGAGACGTAAGAGAACATCAAAAATTTATTCTTGTTCTATGATATGACTATCATTATAGGACGAGAACGCAGCCCAAATACCTTTTTCGTTTCAACAATGTACTTATATGACATTAAAAATATTATGTCGTCAGACTCCACGTGCTTGGAACGAAGGGTCGAGTATGCAACAAAACCAGTGATGGTCCTGATGGCTGTAAACTTCTCTGTTGTGGCCGCGGCTATCAAACATTTCTTCGGGAAGGGGTGGACAAGTGCAACTGTCAGTTTGTCTGGTGTTGCAAGGTCCAATGCGACAAATGTCCGTATAAACGGGATGAACATATTTGTAACTGAGGAGGTTGTCAAACATTTTATTGCGACGGATTCAAAACCAAAAAGGGGGAGATCATATATCATCATGAATTTAAGAACCAGCTGAGCTACAAACCACAGAGATTTTCTAAGTAGAGAATTTTTTAAAGTACGGACGGAAGCCATGCATTAATAGTTAGCAGCAGTATTATGTAAATATATCCGTATAATTATAGAGTTTCACTGAATGCCATAATTTATATACCATTATGCCATAATGTCATGAAAAATTGTGGCACAAATGTAATCTGGTTGTGTAATGAACGCAATGTACATGTATCAACTTTGCAATCGACGTTCTTGTTTACAAATATATCACATTTCATAGAGAGATGCATATTTGGGAGATTGACATTTAAAATTTCAAAACCTTGCACTTGCACCGTGTTACACATCGATATGTCCACTAAAATGTATAGGTGTAAGGAGTTACAAATGTATGAAATATTGAATATAATATCGAAGTTATATGTGATTTATTTTATCAATGAGTTTTGAGTTAATTTATCCAATCACTTCTTCTTGTACATAGTTTTTAACGTGACCAAAACATTATGTACTCTAACCTACACTACATAGCTTTAAATTGTCGCTTTATACATCAAACATGTAAATGTACGCTAGTAAAAATAAGAGGATAATCCTAATAAATATGTGGAAGTCATTTTAAAAAGTTTACACTTGAGTCTGGATAATTTTGTCAATAAGTTGGGCCTTTAGCTTGGGCGTGGACAAGGCTCTTAACAATTTGTAGCTACTCCAAGGAGTCCAAGCACACCAAACGCTTTTGATTACTGATTGTGAGTGAGGAGTGAGCACACGAAAATGCATTTAACAGAGAAATGACCACGCCACAGCTATCAAAAGTTGTCATGGAAAGTTGTGATTGCAAAATATACGGAAAATATACAAAAAAAAAACAACAACAGCAACCTTTGCTCAAAGTTTCGGCTGACAATTTTGGTTAGTCGGCATTTCATTTGCGATTTTTGTTTTGTAATCATCATCATCATCATTCGGACTTCAGATAAGACGACCACCCTTATCATCCCTTATCAATAAGATCGACATATATCCTTCCTTCTCAAGAGATACGGCTAAATCCTCAAAATCAATATGAATTGTGTCCAAAGTCCCGCTGCATTTGTCCAGAACAATGTGTCTTTATCCACTCCTCAACCCCACTACATTCCTGGGTGAGTAGCAAATAACACTCGTTAACAACTGAAAATTCAATGTGTGAAATTCTACGATAGCATTGCGTTCATTTAAATTAATTGGCTTGTATATACGAAGGTATACTGGATATGTTCCCCAAGAGAAGTATCGGCCTGGACACACGTATGGCGTGACATCTCACCGTGTCCTGCTGGATCCATGTATTGCCATGAGTCCTCGTTCCGTGCTCAACAATATACATCCAGAACATTGCAGTGTGCGTACATAGCAGACATCAATACATATTTCGAACTCATTATTATCACTCCAACTCCAAGGTATTTTCGTGTTTCAATAATTTTTTTCGTTTGCTTTCTTCCCTCCATAGGATGACTTTGGTCGGCCTGGTCTCGGCTCGGATCCCGTGCTCTCTGCTCAAATGGCCTTGGTCAACTCTCGAGTGAACAGTCTGGGTCGTCAGCAATATCAACCTAATATGACTCCTGGATATACCGGATTTGTTCCCAGATTCCAGACAATTCTAGGCCACACGTATTCCCCAGCTTGTAACCGCGCCTTGGCCCGTTTCGAGCAAGACCAATGGAGGGACCGACTTTTCACCAAGGAGTTGGAGGCTTTGGATGGATGGAGGTTCTGCTACAAGAGAAAGCCATGGGAAACCAATGAAGTGATCCGACCTGCTAATACGGACCTTCAGGAGTTCAGAAGAGCACCCCCTGCCTCTCCCGCGTCAGGATGTGGATGTGCAGGTCGATCTTAAAACTGAATTTAAATATTAATATATATATTTAAAAAATGAAAAATTATTCGTACAAAGCATGACACTCAAACCCAGTAGTGCAATAAAGACTCCGGGTGGCATTCCGGAAAATCTCTGATACCAACTACCAACATGCTCACCTCACTCAATAATTTTTTGCATTTATGTTATACGCAGACGCCATAGGTAGCATAACTTTTAGTCAGCATGTTAAGTAGAACTGTAGATCATTGCTAACCGTTGCTTTTACAGTTAAAAGATTGATGAGCAGTGTGTAATTTGTGAAATTCCGTTGCTTTAATCGGTAAGGAATGGTTATAATGCTATACAACACAATTAGACAATGTGCCTATGGCGTCGTGACGAACAATCCCATTGATACTCTCTCTCTTGGTTTGCGTTATTATTCCAGGTGGACGGGGCCTGGCTGATGCAGCAGGAGGAGGCTGTGGAAGCGGTGGTTCAGCATCCATCATGACTCCTGGGTACTCCGTTTGTGACTTTGCTCAAAGGAGGATTTGGGGCATTGGACAAGAGGCAGGCATGAATATGACGTGTGGAAATATCATACCGAAAGTTAATGCATTCCGATTTTCTCAGTAAGTACATATATAAATACAACCCTTTGTATCGATGATACATTACATTACCTAAAACATACCCACTTTCTTTCTAACATATTGTTCCACTTAATTATTATTCTCTAGTCCACCAAACCGAGTTCAAGAAATCTACCGACATTGCGAAGGAATGATACCTCTTTACGCAGGTCACGTTCCAGGGGCTAATTTCCGGAATGGAGTTACATATGGTACAGCAACTAGGAATCCCAAGAGGCACATGCAGCCCACCCTACTCAAACCGCTATGCTTTCCGGTCAGAGGCTAGTTAATTTCAGCTTATCTGTGAGAAAGAAGGGTTGTTCTTTGTGGATAGAGGGGTTGTCTTTTAAATTTTTAGTCAGTTTTTATTTTAAAATTTTTTAATGTCATCTCAAATTTTGCCTTGTTGTCTTTTGTTTGAGTTTTGTAACCTACTTAAACTTTTGTGGCGTCTATCAAATGTAGAAAATATTCTCGTCATTTCAATAAATTTCAAATGTGCGTAATAATAATAATCCTGTTTTAAGCATTTAATTTGTATAGTTATAGACTCTCACTCAAGTTCAAATAGCCAATTTTATCATTTTTTTCTCTCCAATGATTCAGTTCAATGGTTTTTATATGGGTACGTATGCGTAGTGGATTATGTTTAGATATATGTATAATTTCATACGTTGAACTTCCGACTGACTACGCCAATTCAAGGTCGGGTGAAACCATCAGACTCCTCCTGACTCATTTCCTTCCACCGTCAAGTTGGAAGTTTCGTTATAGCCACTTTTTTATTACCGTTTAAATCAGTTGCCTGTGTGTTTACCCCTTAATTTGAGCGTACCATTGCAAAACACAAACGAATGCCCATTTTTCGATTCATATATGAACTTCCTCTACAGCATAGTCAGTAATATTTTTTAGCTTTCCATAAACTCCATTTGAATCAAATCCATGTTGCATCGCATCCCATTTACGAAGCAAGTACACAGGTTCACAACCGGAATGACAAACTATGAAAAATGGCAGAATGAGGACACACCAGACTCATGAAATTCCCCACCTCTCTCACTCCTTCACAAAATCCTCCTCTCTCTGTATAGTATAGTTACATCTCTCCGTTGACATTTTTGAGCTCGTCGTGCAGTTAATTGCTAAAAGTTGCACAAAAAGTGCTTGTTTCGACTCACCTGCTTATTTCATGTCAAAGGGAAATAAGACTCGCAGACTCGCTTGCTTCAAACTACAAAGCTCTAGCCCAACAGCTGGATCTTCAAATTCAACGGCATAATGGCATCTATAGTTCGTAATATATTTATCTCACTTTGAATAAGTCTTCATATTTTAGAAAAATTAAAATGTAACTCATCTCATTGATACGCCAATAATCCTTAGGCTTAGTGCCACCACCGCCAACACCATGAATATCTTCGTCCCAGTTTGCTTGTTTGTTTGCGTAAAAATTGTTAAGAAGGTAAGTAAACTATTTGAAAAAGACTAAAAATCAAACATGAAACAATCTATGACATATATAATCATGGAAGAGGGTGGTGGTGCCGTATGTAGCCTTGCCATGCTAATCAATTCCCCCCTTGAATTTCTCCACTGGCAATCCGTGTTGTTGCAATTGCGTTTTTTAGCCTGGATGGATGCATAATATCCACCACCCTCGCGATATTTTTTGAATGTTTCGCTTCACAATGAAGCGGAACCCACATTATCATAATAACATGCATCATTGTCACTTAGCATGCTATAGACATTTACAGAGCAGAGAGCTCAGAGTTTTCATCACCAGTTTTTCATTGTTTGAGGAAAACTCTCCCAAAAAAAATATTGATAGGATGGGTACAATATAATATAATGGTTGTATGTCTATGAGCGATATGACTGGGACAATTTTCGACGTACTTTTAACTTACGTACATTCTGCTGTTGTTGTTGTTTGCGCGCTGTACCAGTAAAAATAATGGGAATGGGAACAGTTTCAAAAATCCCTTTCAGGCCTATTGGCTTGCATGACACTAGACAAATGAGATGGGTGGAAGGGTGAATAAAGGAAAATCATTGAAACGAACACAAAAATGGATTTTGTAATGGGACAATGATTCATGAGGACGTTGATCCGACTGATCCAATTCAAAAATCCTAAATGCTCTGTTCTCTGGAGCTCATTTTATCTTGAGTTGCATTAGTACTACTACTACAGAGAACTTGGATACATATAAGTAATTTTTAACATTTTGGCTTGTTCGTCTGTCCAGCTTTCCTCTCTTGAGCTTACCAAGCTTTTGTGTGATTAGTAGTCAGGCTTCTCAGATATTTCCTGTTTTGAAAATTCAGACAGTTTTAATAGCATCTTGTTGTTTGTATAAAGAGTAAAATCCAAAGTCTTCCAAATCTTTTTATTTCGAAGTCTGCTGAACCAGGAGGAGTTTGTGTCAGGTCATGATTCAGTAAAAATTAATATAATATCCCTGTAGATATAGTATTGAAACATTGAAGCCATACTATAGACGATTCATAAATCCGCATCTTTCCTTACAGCCGTTAAGAGTATATTGTCAAAATTGAGTGTTGATATTTGATACATTTCAAAACTCACTTTGTTCAGTACTCTGTCGACAAGGGAGGAATAATGTTTTCTCTGCGAATCATTCCTATTCCTAGCAAAGCGTTGGCCACAACACTAGGCATATTAGCTCGTGTGAACAATTAAAAATTAGACGAATTTGCATACAATTTCCTGTGCAGTTGTTTGTGTCGCAGTTAATGAAAAATCAAATAAATTATCATCATCACTCGAGTCTCGGAAAGTGAGTAAATAAGTGATATAATTTTAAAAAAAACTCTAGCCTAGTCCTTGCTGTGTGTTCACCTGTTCATACTCATACTGCCATTTTGCTATGCCACACGAGTTCAGTATCCTGCTAGCAAAGGAATAAAAAGCGGAAGGAAGGAAGTTCTCTCTGAAGAATTGTTCACTTGGAGGATATATATGTATAGTTAGTGCTATAAAATATTACATTATTGTGATTACCAGTGTAAAAAAACAAAGCACGTAGTAGGTACTATTTTAATAAGCTGAAAACAAGATATTACTCTAGTGTGTAGTGTGGTGTGGGTGGTGTGCTCGTAACTACTTGTACACAGACAGACAGAGTGTCGTGTCTTCATCATCATCTCCGTCTTGGTGCTCACTTTCATGGAACGAGGTGAATGAAACTTTGAATCCGTGTCGTAGCCCTTGGGTGAGCATATATTTTGCCATATCCTTGTTTCATTCCGCAATAATTACAAGGTGGACTTTTCTCACCGAGAACGTGAAAATTTTCAGGTATCAAAAATTCCACACTCTCAGAGGAAACACTATCATGTCATTAGCATTTTTTCATAGCTGAGGGGCATTCTGGAAACTGGTTATCGATTGTGAGTGGTTAATTTTATAAAAGTGGTTTGGTCTGAATCACAATTACATAGTTGTGGCCTGAAATTGCAACTCTGGAGTACTCGCAGTTTGAATAACTATCACAGTTCGAATATTGAAACACATCTTTTCCACTATACTAGTTTCTGTAGCTTGCATAGAAATTTATAAAATGCAACAGGTCTAACGCCTTTGTACAGGTTATATATATATATACCTTTTGTTGTGACTAGCCGTAACCAGACTAGCAAAGGTATACATGTATTTAATAGTATTATTGATTACGACGTATCACTGGAGAGTCACTGATCGCCATCAGCGTCACGTCCGTCCGCCGAGTCCCTTAAAGCATTAACCTTGTTCCTGAGAATGTTTTCCACTTTAAGTCACCTATTAAAACTTCAATGAAGCAAGACAAGGGCTCACGCTGGCTGCCTTAAAGTAAATTCATGCAACTCTGATCACAGCATCCTTCCTTCATTCCCTAAATAATCCTGCTTCCACCTACAACATACCTACTCATAATTAACATAACTCATATAATAGTGATATATATTATGTTACCTCACTGTTTTTATGGCAGTCATTCAAACATGAACCTGAAAATAAGGTAATGCTGTAAGATATTAACTGTGACTCATCCATCATCTACCACCATCACCCACAAAACCACAGCACCACCACTGTATATACCGTCCAAAATCATAAGGTTAAATCTAATCCTGTCGTAAGGACACCATCTTAAGCAAGTGAGTGCCTACCTTACTTTTCGCATTATTTAATTATTCTTCATTCACAAGATAACCATCACACCACAAAGCTCCCATAAAAACGGCATGCTTAAAGGAAGATGCCAAAGTTGTGTACTAAAAGAATCCCACAATCAATTTCCGACAGCGTCGACACCACTAAAAACATACCTTTATTGCCATTAACTCCTTCTGATACTCTCTACACACACCTCTCACTCATCGTCAGTCAGTATTCAGTCATGTTATCATTCACAGTTAGATGTGCAAAGTGCTTCAGGGGTGTGTAGCATTTATGTCATGGTTGGCTGGAATGAAACATTTTTTTTGTATTTAACCACCGCTATATATAAGCAAGCTTCTCAATACCATTCATACCAACAAAATTCTCATTTAAACTAGGTTCTTTAACGTGCCTCATGCGTACATACTTTTTATATAAGTACGTACGTACAATTGCACGGACAGAGCATCTGTAACAAATAGTAATAGTAACAAGAACGGCGATACAATAACATCTTACTTTTTATTTTTAAAAACAAAACAATAGCGTAACTGTGAGTGAGCGAGCGTCTTCTCGCACTGGCGCTTTAAACCAAGGAATGCAGTTTTACATAAAGTTACTACAACTCCAACAGCTTATTATACACTTTTTGGCTTCTTGTGTTTTGATGCAGAAATATGGACAATAGTTAGTATGCACGCATGTATTCTGTAATTATTATCAGTTTTTATTCTTCGTGAAAACGATATCCGGAAGGGGCATTTGTAGGACCTCTTCCGTTTTTGCTCAGGGCCTTACATGGAGAAAAATGGAGAGGTTATTATAGTTATGTGTTTAATTAAAATGAAATACCTAATAATAATATCTTCCAGGGAATTACTTTTATCCTTCGTTTGCATTGCTAAACGGGCTCGTCAGGTTAATAGCATTGACTTGTTGTAGTAATAAGTAAGGGTTTAACTTTGGAACTATTATAAGCTGGTATTGAGAAATGAAAATGTTGATAATGATGAGCTGTGTGTTAAAGGCAACGCCACTGGGCTCATCCATCCCTCCTCCTCCGTCCGACACAGTAAAAAAAAATTCTCATGCATGATGACTGCATAATATGTGGGTATGTGCGTATGTGTACACTGTATAGACTATATAAATCCTACGCTACTAATAAAAAGCGTTTCCTTCTTTGTTTCATGTCATGCATGCAGCAGCACACGCAGCTCGAAAGCGAATTGCATATGGAGTAGTCTGCAATTGTATCGGACTGTTCATTTCGCTAAAGCGTCTTCACTAGTTCACTTGGTTGTGTTGTGTGTGTAAATGAGCAACGCACACTCTTGTACTCCCTTTTCTGAGTAGGTGGCAGACACGTTTAAATGTGCGATACGATACGATACTCAAGAACATAAAAATATTTTATAGAAATCAGAAATTAGTAAGTATATAATCAAAATTGTTTCTAACAAGAACAGAAGCGTCGTCGCCGTCGCTTGTTTCAGTAAATCAAAAAAAAAGTGTTTTGTGATGGGGGTTGAGTAGTAGTAATAGTAGACAATCGTGTGAAAGAAAACCGGTAGTGCTCCCTAGAATCATTAAATACTTTATAATTATCGCACACACATATCATCTATCCGTCGTGCCGCCAGTTGGAATTTTACTCTTGTAAAGGGAGTCAGAAAAGGGAGCATTTTTGCAAACGTTGCATCTTTATTGTTTTGAAGAAAGTCGTGATATTTTTCAAAAACTCGAAAAAATCAAAGAAAAAATAAACATCCAAAAAGTGGTGAGTAAAGTGCACTTTTTATTGTTTTATTTACCATACTTTTGACAATGGGATATTATTATTGCTTTTTGAGGTTTTGCGGACATTCACATCTTTTGATAACTGTACGTACGGAGAGAGACTTTCGTGAAAAGAGATTTGTCATAGATTGAGAGCGTCGTCACGAGTTTGGGATTTTAGTTGAGTGTCAAAGTCATTGTCGGTAGGAAAACCGCTCAAGTAGCGTCTTCATTTCATAGTATTTGTTGGTACTATCAAATTGAGTGTGACGTTTCTACTACCCTACCATATCTATACGCTAATTTCCATACATTTTTTTCTTCTTCTTAAACGCTAAAAGATCAATGGGATTATCGAAAGCAAAAGGTGTAATAATGCCCTGAGAAAAACTCTCATAAACTTGACTTTTGCATTGATGGAGCTAGTTTTTGGTGTGGTTTACTCACACTCGCGCTCGCTCGCACACAGACTATATTGTGCAACCAAAGACTAAAGAGCATTCTGCTCAGGTTTTGGTTTTGAGCAAAATGACAAGGAAACTTTGACGATAAAGTTGAGGGAATTTTTGTGCGAGTATCAAAGGAAAAGAGGTGGAGGTGGACTAGTAGAAGGAAGGCGTCCTTGGGCTTGGATGCAAACCATATAGTACAAAACTCTTTGTTGTACGTAATAAATTAGATACACACACTTTTTCTATTGTTTAACTGATTTTTTTTTCGTTCGAAAAGTAATTTAACATTAGTAACATGTGAATTTAATGGGGAATTTAGTTAGGAAAACTGAATGGAGTTGCTGGACAAGAGAGGAGCAGAGCTTGGAATAGACATAGACATATGTATTGCAATTTTGCATTTTTTTTGTGGAGAACGCATGAAATAATTCCCACAAAAATGAGTTTAAGGCAAATGGTAAAAACATTTTAAAAATCGTTATGCGAGACTCCACCTACATGTAATTGAATGTGAATGGGTGCTCTTTCTAGACATTCTCTAGGTGTTCTTCTAGGTTTTGCATATTAATTTTTTGTTGGTAGTAATCATGTCCTTGATCCTTGATTAAAACTTGAATTGAGTACACATTAGCTTGCGTGGGTGCGCGTTTTCTGGTTTTTCGAAGCAGTTATTTATTTTTTGCTGATTCCTGTTACATAAGAAAATTGGAAGAATCACTTATAAACCAATCATTCCTTAATTCATGGATTTAGAACTACTTGCAAGGCAAAGTAGGGAAATGAAATATGAGCGCCATTTAAGTTAAGTAGGATACGACATGAAAATTAACTCATTTTTAAGGGAAAAAGGCTAAAACAATTTCTTTCCACGTTACATTATTACATGCAACATCGTCACGATAATGTCGTGTCAATTCTGAATTACAGTGAGAATCCGACTTTTGTGGGTTTTGTTGTTTTTGTGCTAGCATGAAATATATTTGTGCGATTTGAAACGGAGTGTGCGTGTAGGTAGGTGTACCTGAACTCGAGGTGATAACCTCAGTCTGACTTAAAAAAACAAGCATTTCATAACTTGTCTACAAAAAAAATGCTGAATATACAATGCAGGGTGTAAGTAAAGTACAGTTTAATTAACATGATCATCTTTTTGAAATGTGTAACGACAAAACCTTTATTCGACGGTTGGGTGCGCTTTGTAGTTCGCAAAAAATGTCAAAACATAAAAACCTTGTGGCTTTATGCGCAGAGAAGGGTTCGGTCACAGCAATTATAACAAGGGACAAGGATGGCGACAGGCGACAGTTAAGGGGTAGTTGGTGTCGTTTGTTTTTGCATGGTTTGGGAACATGTAGAATCAGGAAGACTGAAGTGTACTGGTTTCATTTTCAAGGAATCGTTTGGTTTAATTGTTGTTACAAGTAGGCTTTTAATAATTGTCTCCGAATTCTAGAATTTCTAGAATTACGTAAATTATTATTCTGGGTGTTGTTCCAACATATTAAATCAGAGGCTTTGATATCACGGATCTTTTAAAGGAACTTCAATACCCAATTCTTTCATAAATAAAATGTGGCGCTGGGATTCTTGTAAAATTGTCCTGCGTGTATAGTCGCATGATTTGGCATTGTATAACTTCCCATTCAATGCAAAACGCAAGACAGGATATACACATGATTTGTATTTTAGAAATTAGGGAAAAGTTGAGAAACTCAAAGGAATCCAACCGTCCCATCATGACATAACAAAAATTTAGTGCAATGAGAGTAGTAATAATTACATAAATAATATGTGTTACAAGCATATTATATTTTTTATTACATTCATTCCTGCAAGTGCAAGACACAACATGCAACATTATTGTGACGAAAAAGAGAGAGCTGACCAGGCGTATCGGTTATTACTATTACGATTACGACGCATGATCGAATTTTAATTTGACTGATCAAGGAAGTTTGCTAAAATAGAAGACTAAATGTATGTATTTTCAGTTTTCTCTTGTACGGCAGGCAACTGGCATCAGAGTAACAATTCATAATTATTCTGCTTTATCAACGCAACGGGCGGTATTATCAGTGGTCAATGTTAAGGATATATGTAAAAAAAAAATTTGCTGATATGATATGCATATATATATATAACTGCTCACCATAGCGTGTCAGAATTCTCCTTGGGATATTATGAATACCTAATTGCATTGTTTGTAAGAGCATCTTTACGTGTTCATATCTCTGAACATGTGTTGATGAAGATTTGTGTGGTGACTCGACGAGAGCACAAAACCTGACAGGGAGTAGTACACATAGAGAAACAAGAAGCAGCAAAACACTTCCTTAACATCAAGTTGATGTTGTTAAAAAGCTAGTAAACTTTTTCATATCTCGAGCAAAGATCAGAAATCCTTTTTCATATACATTCATGTAGGTATATAATATGTGGATGTGGATATGTGGTTAGCAGCAGACACTGCAGACAGGTCAGATTTTTAGTAGCTAGAGAAAATAAAAGTTAACAACAATGGCAAAATGTATGTATATGATATGCATACGCACGAATTAGGCATTTATATGTGTAAAATGTGTGTGAAACTAAGTGCGAGTATTAATCAAAGCGGTTTTAGGTATGTAAAAAGAGTTGTAAACAACGAGTAGTATAACTTGAATAATTAGAGCAAGATAAAAAAAACTATGATTTTAAGATGAAATTCCTTACCACACGGCCCACAAGATTACACGCTATAAAAAGTCTCATGATTGATGATTATAAGCTTTAGGTTCATGCTTTCTTACGTCTTTGTGTGTTTACCCTCTCTAAATATCTATATCAATTGGATTTGATCTGCGTCAGGATTTTCAGAGCCGCAGAGTGGTCACACCGATCAGTAAACAGCGACAGTGACTTTTTTAAAAAGGAAACTGGCCGTTCTTGCTTCATGAAGCAACTTCCTTTTTTGCTTCGCGTACCGCTAAACTTGCTTAGTGGATTGATGTTTTATTGCCTTGATTTTAAACCTGGTATTACAGTAGTGTTTATTATTATTACCTGTACTTTTGTACACATATATACGTTGTATAGGGATGGACGATGGATGTAGGACAAGGTTGCAAGTTTACAAGATTAAACCGCACAGTGCAAAAGTATACATGTACAACAGGAGGTATAAGTGTAATGTATGAATGCAGATTTGAAAAAGAAGCTTAATCATCTTCACTTTCATCATGCCTTTTGCTAATACCACCAACATTGATCTTTTCATTTTCTGTTTTCTCATTTCCCTTTTTCGAAATTGTGGGTAGTTTTTGTTTGTACGTACGTTGTACACTTTTGCAGAGAGTTCATTCTTTGGTTTTCAATTTCATTGACTAGATAGAGAAGTGATAAAAAATTAAATTGCAATTGCAGGACTGCTGTCCCATTCGCATTTGGGGTATTGGAGTTGAAGGGATTTTGTTTCTTTTACAACTTACTTCAGGATCCTGCTACGGCTGTCGTGAGTCTCAATATCAATTGAAAATTGTCACTTAAAAAATATAGATTTCCAAATATAGTTGCTTCATTAAGAATTATAACTTTAAAAAATTTTGAATTTGGAATAGATGCATAAAATTCAGATTTCAGATAACAATTTGAACGCATACGTAACACGAATGCATTCCAAATCGACTTCGGCAACCTTCTTGAAGCAAGCATTGCTGCACAGTGTTGCACAGCACATCCAAGGATAATTAGTTTCTGTAAGGAATTAGATTAT
>JAANSN010001056.1:0-39390 GCA_036850665.1 Dicranocentrus wangi | reverse complement strand
TATGTAAGCATTTTTATCGAAAACTGCCCACGTGCACAAGCTATACTTTGGCAAGTCGTGTTTGTTTGTAAAGACCTTCACACTTGGAGCACTGGAATTCAGTAGTTTGGGAGGTAATTATAGCCGCCGTTTTTATTGAGTTTAGAATTCAACATTTAAAAAATGAGCGTCTTTGCAATATCTCTGCCCAATCTCTGATCTCTGATGTGATTGTAGTGCACGTGACAAAAGAGGATATCTTCTTAACCATCATATTGATTTTGGCTTATCATTTTTCCCCAAATCTTTTGGAAGAGAAGGCTTTCACAAATGGAAACTTGAATCCTCTTCTTCCATTCTTCGTGCCCTTCTGTGTACAAACCCCATGTGTTTTTTTATATATTTCGTCAATGATTCCTCTTTCCATAGTTTTCTTTAAAAGAAAGAGCTTTTTGTAGAAAAGGGAAGAAAAGAGAGCTGTGTTGGGAAGAGAAGAAGAGGTAGCTAATTTTCCCGCTATTTAATTCACCATCACGGTGATTAATGCGAGGAAATTCGTGAGCTGACTTGACAAAGTTGACTTATCCTCTGCGGGCTTAGTTGATGATAATGAAAATAAAGATGATGTGATGGCAGATGGTTCGACTCGTAAGGATGGAAAGGGGGATGGATGGTGTGGATCATTTTATCATGCTGTGCGACGAGATAAAATGCTACCAGTAGTGCAGCCATTTTTTACTGACAACTCCTCTGTGAATTGCACCATTGCATGCAGGTACTGGATCACGGTAGTAGTGTGCATAATGTATTAACATTGTTTAACAAATGTATAATTTGTCCGGGTTGTTGTTGTGATGTACTTTAGCGGATGCGAGACATCTTAAAAGTGTTTATTGTGCTCGTATCACAGAATCTATAATTTTTTAAATAACTTATGAATTTATTTGGATAATGTGCCTGGCTGGGCTAACTCAATACATATGTTACAAATATTAGTCGAGTAATTTTATTGAAGTATTCTCTGTGCAATGCATAAATAAAAGTTTATGCAATTTCCTCATTTCACTTTTATGAGTGAATCATATAGTGCAGAGTAAGTCATTAGTATTCATGGAAGTCGGATACGAAATAGACATGGAAGAATATATTGTGAATGGGGCGAAAGCTACAGAAAGCTCTATCTTTTCTCCGTTTCACTATATATAATCCACTTGAAAATAGTGTGCAGTATGTGTTTTCTTTAGACATATACTCATCCCTGGCGATATTATGTGGGGCATATTAGTTTACCGTTGAGGAAAAGGAAGCAATACACAACACTAGATGCATACTTTTCCGGGTCGTTTTTCGTCATCATTGTCTCGGGTTTCAATTTTTTAGCTATAAGGAAAATGAAAAGGATGAAACTCCGTCTAACCGAGAGGAAAGCATGTAGACCTGTGTTGTCGTCTTACAACTTTTTTTTCTTGTTGCTGCTTCTGCTTTTGCTGCTGCTGCTGCTGCTGCTGGTGTGTCACAAGAATTGAATTTTATCATTAGACATTTTCCGGTTGAGCATACTGCTTAATGTATTCCAAAAAAGAGGAGGAAGATGACAGGCTCATGTGTAGAATAATATACGAGCTATCAGGAAAAGTTAGGCAGTTGTATAGTTGTTAGAGTATACACTTTCGTTGTTCTTTGGAAGAGGAAATGTGCAAACAAAATTTTGATTCTGGTGTATCGATGATGGCTCAAAGACGGACGAGAATTTCGTTGTGCTCTCGATAATCGTTTAAAGTTAATTTCAGCAGGATGTCTGTACTTGTCTGTGAAAATTTGAATACGAAGTAGGAATGGGCTTTTCCCCACTGTGAAAGTAATAGTGACATTGGGCGGACGATGAGGAACCGATTGTATGTAAATACTGCCGGGAAATGCACAACAATTTCTTGTTCAGACTTGCTGATTTAATACATTTTTCGTCTAGCCATCTTAAAATTATGATTATAGGGGCATCATAAAATGTTTGTTTATTACATTCAGTCAGTTGCTCCATCCATTGTAAACAACCAATCAAAATTAAATGAGGTTTCGCCCCTACTAAATAAACCTGCCCGAATGAATTTTTCAATGGGTGTAGCGAGTGGAAAAAATGAATGCGCCACCGAGTCACCCTCTCGTTCATTATTGTCTGAAGCTGTGATGATACAAATGATGCAACTCATGATTTAACTGGTGTTACTGCGAATATATATGGTTTATTTATTTCAAAATCGACCACAGTTTTAAAAGCGAAGCGAAAAGGCACGACAGACTAGACTACAAAAAATCCAAGACGAAAAGAGCAACTTGGGCGCTTTTTTGTATGTGTAAGGCTATCTGAAATATACGAAAATGCTCATTTTTCCAGAAAGAGTTTCTCTACTGTTAACTGACGCGACAGAATCGCTCGTCAATGTTCTTGACGCGTCTTGTCTTGTGTCGCTTGGAATGCTAAAATGATGAATCGCAATTGACATCCTCAACACGACACTTTCACGCTTAATGTTCTCAACTCCTCGTTGCTCGATACCGAACGATGTGCAGATGAATATGCATATGCACATTATTTTCAACGGGTAAAATGCTAATAGTAACCCGTTACACTGTTTCTCCATGAACCTCACATTTTTTTCCAGCTGGTGATATGAAATACAATGCAATGTCATATGACAGAAAAGTGGATGGATTGAGGAGGAATGTGAGAAACATGAGTAGAGGAGGAAGGCTTGTCAGAGCTGTTGGTAGTTCGATTTAGTCCTTTTCCGTTGGGAAGTCTGATTTCGACATCTCCTTTGGCATTGCTCTAACTCTCTGGTTGCGTGTTGCGTCATACCCAATCCATCCAACCGTACTGGAAATTCTAGTATTGCGGCATGCACACACATTTTCTTCCCTGTACTGTAGTACTCACAAACTAAGAGTTTTTCTGGGATCATGTTCCATTTCCATTTTCTGCTTTGTCGATGTTTTTTTCTAAATGTAAGAGCCCTGAGTGTAATGCTGGAAGGGGAGTGTAGTGCGCTTTCAACTCAACTTTCAAAAATGCAAAACACCTATATGCCAATGCTATTAGGGGATGACAGCCTCCACGCATCATTACTGATTTTCTGATTGCCGTCAAGTCAAATTGATCTGGAGTGAAGACGAGGAGGTGGATGTTTAGAAACAGGAGAGGAGAGTGATACGCACAAAAGACCTCACATGAGCAACGTTTATCCATCTATCTATCGCCGGTAACTTTACCTTGGAGAAAGTTTGCAATTTTGAGCATTTTCCCGATGTTGATGCAACCCAAATCGTGGGACTATTGGTGTTGTCGNCGATGTTGATGCAACCCAAATCGTGGGACTATTGGTGTTGTCGAATATATGGTACCTATGTATTTTTACATCAGTGATCCTGTATTAATTCCAAGCACTAACGGTAAGAAACTTTTATGACGTACACTTATCATCATATATCGTTTATCATGGTATCCCGTGTCTAGAAAGATACATTTAATAGTTCAAATTTGAGCATGAAAATAAGCTAAATCGGTCGGTCGGTCTTTAAAAAAATGAGTATTTACAAAAGGAATACATTCCGTTGCTGATCATGTCACAGGCATGTCATAATCTAAGCACTAACGGTAAGAAACTTTTATGGCGTACACGTATCATCATATATCGTTTATCATGGTATCCCGTGTCTAGAAAGATACATTTAATAGTTCAATATTTGAACATGAAAATAAGCTAAATCGGTCGGTCGGTCTTTAAAAAAATGAGTATTTACAAAAGGAATACATTCCGTTGCTGATCATGTCACAGGCATGTCATAATCACCATCTATTCACCCAGTACCCAGTCCACAAAGTCAACTCAACTGCCTTCATTGCCATCACCATCATCAGGATGATTAAACGAAAACCAGAAGGCAGTGACAACAGCATGAGCACACACAAGCCTGAATTGGCTAACTATAATAGTGTTAAATTGAAAGCAGAACAAAATGTCTCTAATGAAACCACATCAGACAGATAAAAGGACTTTGGCAGCTCCAGCTTACCACACATTTTCCAGCAACAAGTAACACAGTACATAGACAAGCTAGTCAAGTCATTTAATCATAAACCGTGGTTCACTGCCTTTTTCCTCGGGAACCCAATCCGCCTATCTTTGGAATACGCTCAAAAGTACGAATATAATAGCAACTCTCTCTCTCGCTCCTTTTTTTATCAAAAGCCTGCATATTATGCTCCTTTGCTCTTTTCGGTTTTTGCCGAATTTCCCTATCCTGAAATCAACTCTGATATTATTAGCTGTCTGTTATTTACCACAAAAGCACATGAAGGCTTTTTACTTTTCATGGTTGTAATTTCATGTATTTTTATTATTGATACTGTCACCGACCAAAAATACAGGAAACCTCGTCTACTTTCAATGTGGGGACTACCTAATGGATAGGAAAAGTAGGCAAGGCTAACTTTGGAAAGCTGCACGTGGAACCTAATAAATCTTATAGTGGTTGTCTATTCAAGCAAATTATTTCTTTGAAAATGTTTCCTTCACAGTTGGCGCTTTCCCTTTCCCTCTTTTCTGTCATTGTGTACTTGGTAATTCATAGCCTATAGTATTTTGGAACACATATATACCTAATATATCTCTCTCGCCTTTTCTGATTCCACTAAAAAATACGGTTAGCTATCCTGGAAGCATTATATTATGAATGCAAAGTTGAACACGAGTTGAGAATAAGCAGTCCAGTCAATAAGATTTTCTCCAAAGCATGTCTACGTTGTTGGTATATTTTAATGTTTTTTTTTAAATTAGCATGTTTATTTCCCCCCCAAATCTCTTACTGGGAAGACTTGTTTGTTGCCTTTCAACAAAGAATACATCCTCTTACTTCTCTATTTATTATATCGTGGTGAACAAACCACCTAATGATAATCAAGAAATGGGTTGATTTGAGTGGTTGGGTGCACCCTACTGCTGCAAAGTGAGTGACATCCATAATATTTTGCTTTTACTCTTGTAAGTCGCGGCTCTACTTACACGAATACGAGACAATGTAAACCTATAATTTTCAGGACTCAAAGAGTAATACAAAATCTCGGGACATATAATATTTCCTTTTGCATGAACCACAAGCTTAGTAACCGTTAATTTGGAAGTTGAATAATAGTGAATGTGTGTGGGGAGCTAGGAGCAGGAAAATGTTGTAAGTTTTCCCTTGATGTTGCTGTAGAATACAGAATTTTTTAATTTATACAGTTATATACTCCATCATCCGGAGCATTCACAATTTGAAAGATTTGTACTTTGCCAACTTTGTAATCAAGGGGTAAAACAGCAACCTTTTGTGCACACCATGATTAAAGAATGTTTCATTTTATCTGTATTAATCGAGGAGAAGAGGATGAGGATGTATAATTTTGGGGAAAGCAAAGGTCGGAACTCGGAACTCGTGCATTTAGAATAGATCCCTAATTTAAAGCATATTATTATACGGCTTGCTATCATTCCAGTCAATGGGTTGTAATGTAACAAGTGGATTTTGATGGGATATACTCACGATCAGTTGGGTCTTGATTTCAATATCAACTAATCATATTTTACAAAGTTTGAAATTCATAAGTTTGTTTTAAATGGATGATGCAAAAGCAAAAGTTCAATTGTGTTTTAAAATGAAATTGTCAAGAGGTAATATCTTGCAGCAGCCCCTGTTTGCTGTTTTTCAGTTGAAGAGACAAGAAAAACAATCTGTGAAGGTCTGTTTTTTACGTCACGGCTTCGTTCTTTTTAAAAATGGATTCTTGTTTTCTATGATTACTTTGTAATAAGTTGAAAAATGTAATTTTCAACGGGTAACATTACCCAACTCCCAATTTTGTGTATAACTTTAGCCAAATTGACTTTTACTCTTTCCCAATTCACAGATTACGTTTTCACTTGCAATCAAAAGCTAAAACAAAAATTGTTTCTGAGGTTGACTTAATTTTCCAAGTGACTCAATTAAACGTAAATATCAACTTTTCTCTGCATTAAAAAGTAAGTAGGTATAAGTAAAAAATCTTTCTCAAGTGGTATTGGTTCTTGTTATAATCTGATTTACCAAAACTGTAAGTACACCTCGCATTTATTTTCTCTCATAATATGTAATCCTCTTACAAAAAATGATCATTAAAGTGTATATTGTACATTTGAAATCCAACAACATAAAAATACGTATCTTCCCACTGCTTGTACGCGATGATAACGTGTGGATGGTACATTTCCAAAATGTTAACCATGCCTCTGCTGCTTGCCTATATCGACTGTGGGATACATAAAGTTCGAAGAAAGCAAAAGGTTGGCTTTTTTCACACTGTTTCTACGAATGTACACCACTTTTTTTCTGAGAATCATTAAATTGAAGCGTGGCTCGGAAACCAAATATTTTGAGAGATTAGAGATGGAAGGAGTTGAAAAAATACTTGGGATGACGGCACACACACACACGAGATTCCTTTCGATACTTATTTTGCTGCTCCTTATATACTTCCAATTGGATATTACATGGCCACAAAATGTCTCCTATTTCGAGTCGACACTAACATTACATCTTATCAAGATTGCATTCTGCTAGAGGAGTATTATCGTTTCACAAGAAAAATATTCTGGGATGACATAGTGTTTCGTATAGACACAGCGAGAGAGGACATCGAAATGCTATACTTTATTTGTTCTTTCTCTTTACTACTTTCTTCACTCTCGCTCCAGCACTAATTCCTCTTTCTCCCCTTCCATTCCGCCCCGTATCATATCATGGCAAAAATAAAAGTAATGGATGTTAGTCAGTCGAGTACACTAAGTGTATATGAGTGGGGATATATATGAATGTCTGTGAAGGTATGCACTTTCCGAGTTGCACATATTGTTTGAAATGATCTTTTATAGAACTTGTTTGTTTCTACGATTCTTTATGCCCCTCCATCACCTCGCTCTCTGTGACATATGAGAAGCGGAGAGGAGGGTGAGAGAAAAAAAAATAGGAGATGTATGAAAAAACGAGAGAGGAATATATACAACTATGAGACCCCAGAGATGGAGAAAAACAGAGAGAAAAGTCAATTTCACAGAGCTTTTATTCTTCACTGACGCTTCCGGAGATTTTCCGTTTGGACACGACATCGACAACCTTTTTTCAGCATTATAGTTTGGTGACACTATACACGGAAAACTTTGTTATATGGTCTGTTCTCTGGTGGAAAATTGAGATCTCACCGTGATGTGGAAAACAAATGTGGATTTACAAGTGCACAGATAATGTTATCAGCAGCACACCTTATTATTACGAGTTGGTAAGCTGACAGATATACACGCTGGATATTTGAGATTGGAATTGGGCTGAGAAAACGTGTACACACGACTCGACTCCCAGGTATGAATGCCCTCACGATAATGCGAATCATTAGGATTTCGAGATAGAAAGTCGAGAAAAAAAATCTGTTGAAAAGGAGGATCATATATGCGTGAGAAAATGAACATAAATCATTGTACCTGTATGCATAAAAAAAGGTGCAGTGGTTGTGATAATGTCGCATCTACATGATGTTATATATGCATCCAGAGAAAATATCTCCAATGAATTTTGTACTCTAGGAAGAGGACCGGGGTTAGCTTTATATTTATTACAAACTCTATATATTTTATCATCTCTGGCTGGGTGTATGCAGACACAGTAAATAGGGAGTGGATCAGAGATCAAATCACGGATTCATGCCACTTTTCACTTTTCCAAGGGTGGAATAAAAGGAGACGAAGCCATGCAAGCTCTCGTCTCCTTTATACGAGGGAACCAATAACGGAAAATGTGGGAATAGGGAAACTTCAGTTTTTACTAGATTCCCGTAGGCTGTGTACTTAGCAAAGGGAAGATATTTTGCTCTCCGCTCCGTCTTTTTTTTACCTTCTCCCAGGATTTTCCTGATGTCTCCGGTGTAGTCGATGAGAACCTAATAAAGCAGCTGTAAGAAACGAGACAAATTATTCCTTCTTGGGTATACGCCGGTTTCATATAAAAAAAACCAAACCAACATGGGGTCTTTGAAGTGGGCAAGGAAAAAGGCAACGCTGGTCTTCTGATAAGCTGCAGCAAAACGAACTGGCATGCTTTATCCATGGTTTTTTTTCTGCCTTTGCTCGATGTTTTCTTTGGCGAGTGGTGGTAATGGGGATATGATCGTCTCCTTCATTTAGGAAGTCACCAACGGTCTCATTCTGTAAAACTTTTTGGTCATGAAAACATTCATCTTGTTACAACTTGAAGACACGCAATGGTACTGATTTTTTTCATGCTAGTCTTGTTACAATTCCAAGTATCAAAGAGCTTAGGGTTTTACGTCAACCCCAAAAAATTCTCTTCACGTCAACCTTCCCGTCACCAAAGCTTGTGAAACAGTAGGGGTGAGAACTGATGACGACGGGGAACTAAAAGATTCCTAGTTTTAATTGTTTACTGATATACCGTTAATTTAATTTAGCTGTGAAAAGTTTGTTATATTAGCAATGTTAAAAATTAAATTAAATTGTAAGATCCCACTGTTTCTATTTTCCACGGTTTTTTTGTCTGTTTCTTTCACGGTTGAATCCAGTTTGTCTCAAAAAGAGCAGATAAACTATGAGAGCTGGGCAATAAAGGAAATGAAAGGAGCTTCCATATTGTTGTTCCTATTTTTCTTCTCACTCTTGTGTACGGTTTCCCCAATTCATTTTCCAGAGATCGTTTTTTCTACTTGGAAACCCTCTTCGAGAGAGAAAAAACAAGAGATGAAATACAATAGAAAGAAGTTTTTAATTGTAAAGTGATCTGCTGGCTCCATCGGGCTACGGTTGTATATAATCATCATCAATTTTCATTTCCCGTCTGTTCTTTTGCTATTTCTGGAGAGGGGAAACAAATAATTGATTCTTGCAGATTTAACATTTCAGGAGCTTCCCGTAGCAAAGCGTCTTCTCTTGATCGCATACCCGTTCTTATACCGTGTCATAATATAGTATAGTGTTCCTGACTAGTATATATTACATAGATATACTATGCTTTCTTAATTTCTTATTGAAACCTGTGAACTATAGATGTGTATGAAAATAATATGGTAAAATATAAGGTTCCAATTCACATGGCATTTCCATGAACTCACTTTAACTACACAGCACACCAGTTGGCCAAACATGTTGTGGAAATATCGACGAATAATATATGTGATGTGATATGCCGTTTCTATAATACATAGGTAGGTAGGTAGTAGGGAGATTTTGATATCGAGTGTTCAAGGAAAATGTAGCTCTAGAATAGATTAATCGTCTGGTATACGTACGTACCAGGAATTGTAAGATTTCTCTGTCGCATATCGATACAGTCAGTCCCGCAATGTTTGGATCGCAGCTTGATTGTAAAAATCTAATCATGTATGTACATAATGATCTTGTGGAGGATTTTCCTACGCGTGAATGCGTTTCCGAAAACGTCTGCCCACGAAGCTCACAATCAGCCAGCCATTATTACGTTTTCGGAAATGAATGAGCTTTTCTTACTTCTTTTTCATTGTAAATGAATACAAGGGGAAATTTGTGGGGCCGGATGTACCTCAAGAATTGAACGTGGATTTTGTTCTATAAGGAGCAAACCTGATACAACAGATATTCCGGGCCTATAATAGTCAAAATCAGAATAAAAGAGTATTTTTTCATTTCTAAACTCCCAATTTACATAAAATTGTAACTTGGTACTATATACTAATGGGGAAGATAAAAAAGGATCAGAACATATTACCTAATGTATACACAAGTTCATCTGTTTCCTTCAGTACATATTGTATTACAAACCACATTGCGAAAGTGTAGGTTGCTGGAGTGAAGAAAAAAGAAATGTAGATTTCCTTCGAGACGCGGACCACCTGGAGTTTCCATACGGAATAGAAATCCATCTGTTTTTGACATGCTGCGCTGCTCAAGATGATTTTCTTCAATGAAGTTAGTCCAGAATAACACATGCCATTTTAGGGACGGCGGAGGATGTGGAGTAAATACAAAATTTAATTCAAATTTCCTCCTTTTCTGTAACTCTGTAGCATTTCCATGAAAAAAAAACACGTAAGGGCATCTGGGAAAGGACTAGTATTGACTCTGAATGATCATGAAATGGAGCACAATAAAGAATTCAGACAGAATAGTACATCATACAAATGTTACCTGAACCTGATACGTTGAAGTTCCAAAATCCCGGGATGTGTTCATATATTTGTCACTTTTCGAGGATTGTGCCCAAGGCGAATATTTGAAACAGCGTGTGCAAACAGAGGGATCGACCATGTTCACCGACTTGGCCAACAAGAAACTCTAAAGCTATAGCTACTTAGAGAAGAACCAAGTCAAGTTTACAGATCATCCACTCAAATCCACACACAATCTGTTCAAAACCAGCACTGCACAAAAGTTGATTGTAATTCCATCCAATCCATCTAATTGACGGAAATTATATGAGCAGGGTTTAAGAACTAGTAGATTTCTCAAAGTTGATCAGCCTCACCCAATCCAACTCTAATGCATTTGAACTTTTCTCGTTAATTTATGAGATAATGATGCTGATGAAGAGAAGAGAACATCTAGAGCGGGCTCCTCGTTATTAATCAATACTTGTAGCTCACGAAAGAATAATATGGTGCTAGTCATAGTTTCGTTGGATTTTACTTTTTCTCATCAATCCACGGCGCTTTTTTTCTCCTGCCAGGCAACCCCCTCCAGAAAAAAGTGTTCTTCTCTCTCTCTCTCTCTCTCTCTCTCTTCCAGTCTGTTGCTTCCTATTTTCTGTGATGTGAATGTGATCCTCCCTGTCTCACTATCTCTTTCTGGTCTACTGCTGCCACCACCATGCCTTTGCTTCCTATACAGTTGTCGTTTCCCAGAGAAGTAACGTGTATTCTCAAGCAATAACAACTGTAAAAATTCGTGTAATTACCCAAGAATACCCCGTTACTAATTGGGATTTACAAGGAAGGAAGTCGGGAAACGCTCGCCTGTTTCCTCATTTTTCCCTTGTTTTTGCTTCATTGCCTGTTTCCAGGATGTTACTCGATTGCATTCCAATTCGTGGGGAGTCTTTTTCCGTTGTCGCTTTTTTCACGTGAAGAATAGGTTGGGCGGGTGGAGTAAGATGGTGGAGAAAGAATGAAAAGCTCTAATGCAGGGACATCGACACATGTCAAACGTGAAAAGAGACTGTTCATTAGAGTCTACTTACCTCTTTTAATAAATGGGAAAATGTGTGTAAACATCAAGTACCAGGTTAGGGAAGACCTGCGAGGAAGGAAAACGAAAAATACAAGGTTCAGATTGGTTACTTCATCATCATCATCAGGTTTGAACTACCTATGTTCACATTTTTTAAACATGGCAAAGATAAGCATCTAGGTATGCATGCGGGTTATATATTAGCTGCTGCTGTGATATTCATGTAATTAAGTACCCAAGTTCAGACAATTTTGTAAACATGAATAGCCGTCGAGATAATGAGTTCTCTGCTGATGTTGAAGTTTACGGAATTGTTGCACATTTCATAAATGTATTTCAATATAAACGAAATAATGAAAATTCTCTACGCACTCTTCCCTCACCATCCCAGTAATGAACCAGCAAATTATTGTTAAATGTCGGAAATGGAAAGTGGCACAAAAGTTTTTACGTCGAGGAAATCAGATACTCATCAAAGGGAAGGTTGGTGAAAGACCGTGTCCTAGGGAAAAACGGGAAGCTTAGAGGATTGGAAATAGGAAGAGTTTTCTGTTGTTGAAATTCGACGAGAGTGAAAAGTAAACAGAGATGCGCTACACAAGTGAGGTTGCCCATGTCTGTGACATAAAAGAGAAAAAGCATGAGAGAAATTGAAGCTGAGAAGAAAGGATGATGGGGTGTAAAAAAGTGTTTCGTTTGTAACAAGATTTTTTATATACCTAGTTGACTTACGGTATTGCACACTAGTTTGTTGGGTGGGATAATATCAGAAAGAATTACTGCAGAGCAGAGTTATACATTGATGCGCATATAATGCACGCATGTTTTTATTAAATGGATGGATTATATGCGATTATATGTATGCGACGACGTGCGTATGTCTAATCACATCGCTTGTCAAGAGCATGTGGAAAGGGAAAAAGATTGTGAGATTATATCTCTGATTGCAATCGCATCAATAGGTCCAATATTTATTGGAAATTCGCCTGTTTACATAATAAATTTGTTTGAAGTCTTGTTGTCCAAATAGAGGATGATTTATGCATTTTAAACTCGTAGCATTGTTCCAAAATCGAGGCCTAAATTATTTATAAGTCGCTGATTTAATTTTGGCATATTGAAATTATTGCATTGTACCACTTGTACCTTCCATTGTATACATATTATGGAAAACTGACGCATGGCTCGATTTGTGTCAATTGATAGAAACGATGACATGTGAACTTTTATGAAAACGAATATTTTGAAACATATGAGTTAGATTATACTTTCAATACTGCTCACTCAATTCCTTCAGGTATCCAACAGTTGTGTATTAGTACACTAGGCTTTAGAGGTTTTCTGTGATTTTTCACTTTTTAATTACAAAGTCTCGCCATCATTTCGCACCAAAAACTCATTTTGACAGCCTCTGACGAATCGTTTTGTGATGAAAGCACCACCACACCGCCGCGCCGCGTCGCCACCCCATATTTTGAAATGCTCTGGTTTAGAACACGAACTGTAAGCCTAGATGTAATGGATATTGGCATTATTACACTTATACCTAATACCCCCAAAATAAGTATATATCCCCGAAAAGCATGCATAATGGATGCAGCATGAATGTTCCAGCGGGTGGTAGTACATTAAAGAGAAAGTGTCTGGAAAGACACTAGAGCTCCAACACTCTGAGAAAAGTGGAATATACCCTTAGTTCAACATTATTACTCCACTTATGCTACTTTTTGCCACAGAAAACTACTATTACTACAGTTTACTCAACCACGTCCAAATAATCGATGAATTGATCTCTTTGGTAAACATTGAAAAAAAAAGTTTTCTCTCTCTCTCTGTGAGACCAGAAAGAGAAGCGAAAGTATCACACTGTCTTTTTCTGTCATCGTCATCACTTGCATTTTACTTTTTCCTCACATCCGCCTTCTCTCGCATCTGAAGGAAAAGTTTATTTTCGTCTGAAAATCCACAAACCTTCTCTATATTCATGAGTACACATGGTAGCATTGCTAGTACGTTTTGGACGTAATACAATTTCCAAAGCAGTGGGCAGCAGCCATTAGCACTTCAATCTTGTACTTTTACTATCAACTTCCCTCCACCGTCCAAAAATAGGGGCTTGCAATACATATTATGCATTCTCCCTCCTGTTTCCAGTTTGTCGACAACTTCCAACTTCCAAACACGTATTCCCGATTCCCCGGTTTTATCATTAGGGGAATGGGAAATCTCCCCATGCTGAATTGTAATTAAAGCTTTCAACGCCATTTTTCAACTTAATTTTCCCCAAGAAAGTATTCCATTCAATCTTTTCCTTTAATTCAATTAGCCAACTTGATGTACTCTTCCTCTCCCGACACAATATCCAGACTGGCTCTTGAGCGTATGCATGTGGAGGAAGAAAAACGCATTGTCTTTGCTGTTTTTTCATAGTAACAACGTTAATCCTGATTAATAGAGAGGGATAATACTGTCATTGAATACCTATGTATAGTTTCTTTCACTTCCGATGAGTTTTAAGTAGCATCCGGTATTAGGGAAATGATGGGCATTTGACAAAGCTAGTGACTTGTAACTTTTGTGGGTCCTGTCAGGTCAGAAGACTACTTTGAGGAATTACATGGGGAAAAGTATAATAAGACATGTACCATCAGACAATGCATGTACTCAAAGATTAGGATCCTACGGAAGATATACTCAATTTAGAATTAGCTAGCTAATATTTTTAGGATGCGTAGGATCTTGAAGACAAAAAGGAAACGGGAGGACAAAAGACAACGCATTTACTTCAACACTGTCTTGTTGCATATTACCCTATAAGATTGTGAGCTTACTTTTGCTTGATATAAACTTACCAACTTACAAAATTGTAGAGACAAGATTTTGGACAGAAATTTCGTACAAAAATATCTCGCCCCATGAATGTAAACACAGAGAATTCAATTTGAACGGGTCATTAATTGAATTTAATGAAATCCATCAGCTTTAATCCACTTAATTTCCTGCATTTTTCCAATCCCAAAGGCAATTTTAACTGAATTAAGTATCACCCCGGGCGCAGCAATAATAATAAACAGGCACGGTAAATGCCTATATATAAACGTAAGATTTACCTCGGAGATAGCACACTTGAGATAAACCCTATAAAAAACCGGTATACACCGAGTTCAACTGGTAGTGCAATGCGGAGTGTTGTACTACCCTGTTATCAAAATCCGGGACTCGACAGCAACGATAAACGATATTAGAGGTCTGCTGAAGGGTCATAAAATTTACAACCGGGTGGTTGTAGGTGGAAGTTGGAACCTCCACACCATTTTCAGTTCCAGCGAGAGAGAAAAAAAAACCTTCGCCATCATTTCTGTTAAAACGATCCCTTCGAGAAATTCGATGGGTTTCCCTGTACAAGAATATCAGTGTACCGAGCAAACATCACAACCTGCTCGGGAGATTATATCAACGGGCTAGTGCGTTTTCGAGAAGCTTATTCATTCATATATATAAACAATGACGGGGTCTGGTGAACGGGTAGGTAGGTAGTAAAAAAAGCAGTGATATGCCTATATTTGGAGTACGGACACGTAAAACATGTTCACTTTTCCAGGTTTAATTCTTCGAAACCACTTACAATACCGTTCCCACTTGTTTTCTTCATGTACACTAGAACGGGTGGATGGTGAAGTGGTGTACCTCAGCCAGAACATGAAATCTTTCAATTTTCTACTGCATCTCTCTCTCTCGCCTCTTCTAAACCCATTTTCAATTTTTTCAAACTTTCCCCAAGAAAATGGTATATTCAAGGAAATTCCCTTTTTTGATATTAATAAATCTTACATTTTGGTGAAATGTGTTGAGAACGGTCGGTCGGTCGGTATACCTGAAAAGATGCATCCCGAAAAAAGCCTTTGCTATCAACCTTTTCATGGCTCTCGTCACTTTTTTCCGACCGAGGTGAGGTGCGTGCCGTTTTCTCCTTTTTTGTTCCCTCGATGCTCCCTGGTTGGAGTTGAGAAGACGTACAAGTTTCCCAATTGCATCGCAATGCTTTTACTTTTGATTGCATTTGTGGAAAAGTACGAGCACACCGACCAAGAGCTTCTAGTTCATTCATCCTCCAGACTTCCATCGAGAGTTTTTTTCCAAGACAAAAGAGAAAGTGCGAGATGAGAAAAAAATGTCCATTTTTAGCATTGCTTGTGCCTACACAACAGGATGGAGTGTGTTATGAGTGCTATCATATAAAAATATTTGGTAATGTCAAAAATTGTCATCTTTCCAATGAACGTAGGTACATACCTTTCCAGTTTATGTAAAAGAAAAGTTTTGACGTTCCTATATATATACGGTACATGATGTCCAGTCTCGATTTTGATAATCACATAGGACATACGTGAGTGGGTTTGTTCCTACCTTGGAAAGAAATGCTGTCGCCACTGGGGACTCTGATATGGTAGCATTATTATGAAATGTTTGCCGAGTGTGACTCTCCTCCGGATGAAACCTACACCACATAACGTCCCTTTTTTGTGACCATTAACATTAACAGGCTTCCCTTCTCCATATGCCAACCGTCCATTTTCCCTTTGCGTCTTTATCCAGTAATAAGAAGAGTTGCTACTCACTTTCTACTCGTCTAATTGCTCATCGCTTTGTGTATGATATGGACATCATTATTGTCATCAATTTAAGTGGTGCACACACGCAGAGTGAAAATGTTTTTAAGGCATGCTGCTTGGACCCGCCTGGGTTTCTTTACGGGGTTGAGCGCTTTCAATGTTGCATCCTGGTGAATTGATTCCATCAGCAATCCGTAGGTTTCCCTTCCCATCATACTGAAATCAACTGTCCATGAAAAATATGCTTATACGTAAACCTATAAAGGTGAGACTCAAAATTCCAAATACGCTACCGATTTGACCGCTTTCCCAATTTAGTTGACTTGTGTCTGGGATACGTTGAAGTTGACAGTTTTCGTTCGTTCTTCATCAAAATCTAAAATCAGGTTCACTGACCCAACTTTAAACCACCTGTACCCTCCTTGTTGTTTAGTGAGATTTTAATATTTGCCAATCAAACAAATTTCTAAACTGAGAATAACTTCGACCCTATTTGCTACACTATCTTTATTAGGCAATCCAGACTCTGAGCCTTTTCTCTTTTGCGTAGCCCCTCAAACTTTACAAACTCATTTCCTAGAAAAATACGCGATTACTACTTTTATGGTATCCTTTTGTTAGTACCTACGAGAACTGACAACGGTACAGATTTTATTGAACGCTAAGCCTCATTCTTCTGAGAATTCTATAACCCCTAGTTTATACTCGAATGTCGGTATTTATATGCTTATATATCCATATATTCACGTTCAGATGCGTCCTTCGAGAACCATCCTCACTCCTCCTCTTGTATATTAAGTTGCTCAAAGAAGCGATGTCGTCTTCTTCTCTGTAGGTATAACCACCTTCCATCATCCTTCCTACTTTAACTATACTTTAAGAATGGATTCACAATGAAGATGAAAGTGTAAGCAGTTTTTTTTGAAACACAACTCCTACCGTCACCCTCTCCCCGACTTTTTCATTTTTTCTTCTCTGCTCAAACTAAAACAGTATAAATTTCTCTCAAAGAAACCCAGAAAAATGTTTTGCATTTGCTATAGCCCAACAAATCTAACGTCTCCACTTGAACCTGCGTAGGTATATACTTTTTCCGTACTTTTTTGTTTCCGTTTGTCAAGTTAAATTTTTGAGTTTCCCTTTTCCTTGTCCGTTTAGAAAAACGTCTGAGCAACTGTCTGTTTTTTTCTCCCAGCTAGCTCTTGAAACAATTTGGCCTAATAGTTGTTTTTGCCTGGAGAAAAAAGTTTTTCCCCACACGCGGGATATGATGCATTGAGTAAATTTCAGAGACTTGACTTTTTCCCCGAGTTGTGAGTTTTCTACATTGTATATTACATAATAAAGTTAGTTCTGCCAATTTAATGCACACACACACTGTGAATATTGTGTGGATACTATACGATATAGTATACAGTTTTATCAAATGTACACCTGGCGTAGTACATGGAGGGAGGGAGGGGGATGCACAGTGTATACACTCCTTTTACTCCGTCCCTCGTAAAATACCCTTTTGAAAGTGACAGTGACGTATTTCAAGAAAGGCAAACAATCAAACAAACCATAAAGGTATAAACCAGCAAATAAGAGAAGCCAACGGGGAGAAAAAAGGGAAATAAAGAATTAAGAGAGTAAACGAGCAAGAAAAATAGCATTCGTGTTCCAAGGTAGTCGTCAGCAGCTTCGTGCACCTATCATGCACAGCATTACCCACCCTCTTCCATTATGGATGCCTCATTGCGTACATATAACCCGAGGTGGATATGTGTTCCCTATCATGCTGTGATTGTAATGCATTCATGTCTGGAATACAGCAGTACACATCAAAAGAGGAAAACAGATGGAGTGGATTTAGCATAATTTCATGGTAATTCTCGAGAAAATAAATCACTGCGAGGAAACAATATATGTATAAGGTATGGTATATCCCATATCCCATGCCACCCCTTAAAAACTCGGGGAAACTCGTCACTATTCATTTGACCTCGAAGGAAAGGAGGAAAGCCCTGACTGTATGGGGAGACGAGGAATAACCAGAAAATCAAGATCCAAGATCGAGGTTATCAATCAAAATCAAAAGATTGATTTCCCGTATAAAAAATCAGAGAGTAAAAGTAAAACACAGTGAAACTCACTCACCACCACCACCTCCACCTCAAAATATATATCAATGGACAGAGTGAGTGGTGGAACACACTGCATGGTTGCATCTGACTTTTTCCACTTGGCAATCCCCTATTGTTCTTTTTTCCTCTACTTGATCCTCCAAGGAATTTACGAGAAATCTAGGAAATATTGCATTATTATACATTAAACTGGGTAGTCAATGTGTAGTATAACCTAATAACATTTTCTTGCTTTTTCTCCAATGTGTATGAGACGCATCCCTTTTTTTCCTGAAAAAAGAATCCTCCTTACTCCATTTGAAGATTCCTGAACAAAAAACAACTTGTTTTAGTTGGCTTGGTTAGTGACTGGAGAAAAGGATTGGAAAGGGTATGAGTGACTCGGAGGAAGATGGGATGTGATAAGTCCACTACTGCTGCTGTTCTTGCTTCTCTCTGATGATGATCTTGTTGATGAAACTTGCTTTATTGGATTTTGAATTAATACCTTCACTCTTTTCTCATCCTCACATCTATTTCCACCCGTCCCCTGTGTATTATCTTTTACGCGAGAATATTGTGTTTGCACTTACCCAGTTACTGCTTTACTCCTGTGAATGACACGAACCCATGCCGGTTCTTTTCCTGTAGAGTTTTCAGGGTTAAAAGAATGCCTAGTGGAGGAATGCCGGGGCTCTGGCTGCGTGTGTGGAGTAGGAGTAGGAAACTTTGATCTGATTTAGTTTAGTTCTCTTATTTCTTCGGAGTTCAGAGCCTCTCACAAATTACTATCTTTGTGTATTGTTGTGCCAGGGATTCTCACTCCGGGTGGTGGTCTCTTGTCATTATTGAGTGAGAAAAGATGGGCAAAATAAAAACCGGGTGACATACGGTTTATATATAGGTTTATAATATATATGTCCCTGTGTAATATAATCTGCATCATCATTACTGCTTGGGATGGCACAACCCTTCTTCTCCTTCACCAAGAGTTTGTTTTATCAGAGTGTACCATAAAGACTATTTTCCACACAAGTCCCATATGACCAGAGAAAGAATGCGATTGATCATGTTTGTAATAAATCAAAAAAAGGGAAAATTGTATGATATCAGGGTTGTGTGTGTTCTTGTACCGTGGTGTTTTTGGGTTTATGGGGATACCCGGAGAGTCTTATCGTTTTGTGTCTAAATCCATCATAAATTATATATATATGTGTGTGGCTCGACTTTCCAGAGATACATTGTTATTAATTTTTCATTAATACTTTTTTTGGTTTTTTCCAGACGGACGCCAATTGCAGTGGCAAATAAAACTATTCATTTCTAGATTTCATTTTTTCACCCCACAAATCCTATTTTTCTGGGCAGTTGTCAAAAAGTGGAAATCACCGGAATACTTTCCAGAATGGAGTTCAAATATACCCGTGTTCACGAGACATGGAGGAATATATACGTATAATATAGAATACTTAAACCTCTGAACCCATCGCCCCTAAATCATTCTTCATTCTCTCTCTCTATATATATATGTTCCTCGTATTGTCATGCCGAGTCTCATACACGGCGGATAAACTCTTCCCCCCTGTTTGGCATTCAGGACATGCACTTCATGTACATATTTTCCTTTTTAAAAGGAGAAGCAACAAGCAACCAGCATTATCACTAGAGATCGCCGTACTTAACTAACGTCAACATAAGGTACGTAGGATGTAGGCGGTGGTGGCAACTGGTTAGAAGTGGATATACACATTCAACTACATTGGTTTGGTAGATATGTATGTACCAAGTATTTTAGTACAAGATGAACTTTTTCCATTGCACACTTGTGTTAGGGATGCCAGTTATAATAATAAAATACGACTTTCACTTATCCGCACTTGTGCGCCAGCACACCACCAACGGATACAATATACAGCGAGATCAATGGCAAAAAGCGATATTTTCACCCTCTTTTCCCTCCATGAGCATCATCCAATATTTTATTTTCACTGAGTCAATGACTTTTTCCCTTTTGCTCTCAACGCAACGCTGCTGCTCCGGCATTGGCATACAGTGTTCAGTGTGAAAACCCTGGGCACCCTGGCGGATGCCTAGTGCGCCACAGTCTTTGGCTTTGTTTTTATGTCTAAAGATTTGCCGATATGGGTGCAATACGGGATTTAATGCATTCCATCACTCAGCCACAATTCAATGCACAAATTGCTCAACACTAAGAACAGATTAAGCCGGGATGGATGGATAGTGGTGGTGGTATGTTACGTTTATCTCTTGTCGTCATTTATTATTCGACTTGGACACCCGTTTTTGCCCAGCTAGACACGAGTCTAGTCGGATTGCACTCACCATTTGGGATAATCGTCTGGCTTGATGATGTGCCTAATTGTCGGTATCAGTATACCCAAGAGTGCAGGCTTTTGTTAAATGTGAAAGCACAATGTTGAAATTTATGCGTTTTCCTGAACTTGTTTCATTAGTTTCTCAATGATCGTTTTGTTCGTTTACTTAAAATTATTCATGTTTGATGAACATTAAACTTTATAACATATATAATTCTCACAGGGGTTGAGTTCCTATTTTTCACACCATATTCCCCGTGTAAACTGTTTCCTTTAATAATTTGTTCGGATCACTGGGCCCGCTTTTGTCTTGGAGGAGGCTGAGTGCACCACCAGACTCAGGTTGAGGGAAAACAATGAAAAAGTGGGAGAACGGAAGCGAAATAATGTAATGAAGCTGAGGTGGTTGTCGTGATGTTGGAGCAAAGTACCCTGTACAAATATTAGGAAATTCCTGACTTGTTACGTGGTTTCCATACTCATACGCTCCCGGAATTGGTTCACCCTTGAACAGCTCCTAATGAGGCGTATCGGGGTTGGGGAAGGATAAGAAAGCAGGTCTTTAAGAAATAGATGGTTTTTTTGGGGAATGATCAATAAGTGCTAACTACAGTCTTTCTCTAAGTGTCCTTTTATATATAATTTTTGAAGGGTACGTACGTACACGCTGACACCAGACGAAATCATAAAACTACGAACCTTTGTCAACAACGAAAACGGTTAAATAAAACGGAAAATAATCCAATTGTCAATTCTCCTCAACAATAAATCAAGGCATGCCATTTTTAATCTAAAAGTTGCATATATATTTTTTCACGGTTTACCCTACCGACATGTCAAACATCCTTCACAAAAACTTCAATTCCAAACCAATTAGCTAATGCATCACCCCCTACGGATAATTCTCGCCGGAAATACCTACTTTGAGCAAAATGGAGTCCTCGTGATTTTTTTCTCTCTCATAATTTTAAGAAAATGAAAGAATCATTTTAGCATTATACCCTGGAATCCTCTACAATTCGGTACTTTCTCCGGAGCAAAAAAGAATATATTTTTATAGAAGGGTTATAAAAAGGTTAGTATAATTTCATTGCAATCTGGTGACATTTCATATTCATGTCTCATAAATATCCCACCCTCATCCAGTACCACACACACACTTCCGTCTGACAATATCATACACGACCACACTCCCGTAATACGCCTCTTTTCCTTCCCAAAATATAATCCAAAAAAAGTCAAGACTTGGGAAAAAAGGCGATGTTTGTCTTTTAGCTACCGGCTTTGTCACGCCATCCCACATTATACATGTGAGATATGGTACTCGATCAGTTATGTGCACGCTCTCCCAAAATCCTTGAACTCCCATCAGCCCGAGCATTACACAAGTACTTAGAATATGGGAAGTGAACTCCATGTGGGATGTGGGCACATATATCCCGGAGCACGAAACTTTTGCGTGAATGTGAATCCAAATATAATGGGATGCAGGCATGCATGGAAATAATAAAATATGCGTAGTATATGCATGCATATGTAACGCATGCATGAGTTATATATTAATCCACCTTTCACCATCTGAAAATTTGTTATATGCCACGTAAACTATTTTCTCTAGTATGACTTTTCTCCGTCGTCGGGCACTATAATGAAAATCTTGGTGGAGGCGGTATAAATATTATGAACTTTTTGTCTATTTCATATATATATAATGCATTGCATGTTTTCAGAGCATTTAACTATGCCATTTTTACATATTACAAGTTTTTACCATGTCCCAGCTGCCAACAGCTCTTTAGCTTATCAATTTTGCCAAAGACATGTTATTTTTCACTTGGTCTGAAAGTATTAAATATTTTCCTCGAGCTGTGTTTTTTGCAAGCAATATGCAATACCTAGGTATTTCCGTGTAAAATATATAGTACTCACCTAATTACCACTTTATTTATTTGGGGATTTCCTGGAACTAATGTGCGTCTAGTTTTATTTTCAGCCAGGAATTTTGTTTAGCTTACGTTTGAGACCATATATTCTAGGAATAGATTTTGTTGGCAACATTTTAAAAAAATTAATGGAAGTGGACTATTTTTACCCTTCTACTGACCCAATATCTGGGGTGACAATGGTAATGCATATCTAAGAAAATAATTCGAATCGGCATTGTACTTGAATACTTTTAAAGGAACAATATCTCTAAAAATACATATTTTTGTTGAAAACTGTTTTTTGCTGATTGGAATCATTAGATATCATGACACGGGCTGGAAATATATATTCCCACTCTTGAAGCACTCATAAAGTCCTCTCTTTTAATTCCCTCCCATTGCTCGCCCAAGTTGATTTGATCATGATGACATGATCACCAAAAAATGCTCAACATTGTTAACAATTTTCCCTGAAACGAAGTCAAATTCTGGTGACTAGTGAATATCAACAGATACACAAATTTATGTGCACACACGCAGACATGGGCATAAATAAATTTCCCTGCTCCGGAGTTTCTTTTTACAGATCCCTGATTCTAATACAACTGCCTCTTCTCTGTTGGGAGTTTTCTCGTTTATGACGAAGCTCTGGATGATGATGGAATTGAAAAAGTCGGATAAGGATCGCACAGGGGAAAAATAGTAAGTGGCTCGCGCTATGTTAGGGATAGTGCGTTGAAATTCATTTTATGACAGAATAATGTACCCCATTCCGGTGTCATTTTGGATGCTCGTTGTACGCAGTTTGAATGAAGTTGAAGGTTTGTAAGGCTGCCATAAACATGCTCTTTAGCTGGCTTCTCAGACAAGTATAAATATAGTTGTTTACAACCTACATATTTATATCCGACCAGACTGTCTGCCACTTACTTTAGGCATATCCCCCAAATCACAAGGTTGCTTTGGAGGATACACACACACAGAGGGGAAACAGCTCTCAGGCTCGCATTCCCCTTCTTTTAGTGTAGTGTGTACGGTTAAGTGGAAATTGGAATTGTTAACTGCCAACTCATTATTTGGATCTATGCACAAAACCCACCATATATCCCGGCTACTTTTATATGGCTTTAGTTGAAGTTGAATTGGGTAATGAAATGGACCACAAGAAGTAATAATGGATATACATGTCAATGTCTACCACCGTATCTTCCAAAATACAAAGTTTTCACTTTCGGTTTGGGTTTACTCTTAAATAAAGCTTACGCAACTGGATGATGTGTATGGTCAATACATAATATATACACACTTGTTTCCAGCTCGAGATTTACTGTGGCTTGTATGGATGGTATCATACTTTCCCTGTGCTTACAAAAACACATGGAACACTCGGGCAGTTTATGTCTTTTCGGCGAGCGATAAACCAAAGTGAGAACTCATCTTGGAAAAATAAAGTAAACTGAACAAAATGATATTTTGCAGAACAATAAAAATTCAAAATGATACTTTTGCAAAGTATAAAAAGTATATAAAAATCAATGGATATTTTTTGGTATTTTCAACATTTTCATTTGATTTTTAAATGGTTAAATGGATAAGCTCGTCAATAAAAATGAAACGTAATAAATAAACGTCGTGTTTATTTTTTGGTTGGATGGAAATTGCAATGTTTTCATATCACATCCATTCGTAATAGAATTGTGGTTTGCCACCTTTTCCTACACACAAACCTAACTTCACCCTCATGTGTGGCCACACGGGAATTCACACTATTCCAGAAAAGAAAAAACTGTGACAAAAAATAACTGTGCTCTTCTCGCTGGCATCATTTTGACTTCAACTTTTCCAACTCCCACAGAACGTGCTTTAAACTATACAGATCTAAATCATTTTTTCCCTTCGACTTGCGTGACTTTCTCTTGCATCCCTACCATGAATAAATATTTTATAGACTGACACGAAGATACAAAACCATGATTTTCGCAAATTAGCCCTGTCAAGAAAATTGTTTTTCCTCAAGATACCCGTTCACAGATGTGCACTCTATAGAGAAAATGAAATCAAAGGAATTATAAGCTGCTGATAATTTTATACTTGCATTTGCACTTTTTTCGACTTCACTATAGGTCTGTTTACAACGTCTGCGGTGTATGTAGTTTATAACGAAAACAACAACACGTAGTACAGCAAAGTAATGCAGGTGCCTTTTTCGGTGCAGCAGTGTGTATCCACAATCCAGTGCGTTCCACAATGACATTTTCGAGAGATTGGAAACCAGCGAAAAGGGGAAGAATGGACAAACCCAGAGAGTATGGAACTTGGAGCAATCAAGCTAATTAAAAGTGGTAGCAATGTCCCCAGAATACCCAAACCGTGAAACTGCGACCAGCATAATATTACAGTACATTAGTAAAAAAGGAGAGTCATCATCACCAACCACGATAGTGGAATTGCGTCTACCGTCTACCCTATAGCATTATCGTAAATCTACCCGTAAAAGAATTGATTACCACTTTGTACTTTTTTTTTTCTCTCTCTCTCTCTCCTGCCCATATTATTATTCATATGTCACACAGCCCACAGCCTCGTCTCATCTCTCACCAACCCAACCCCATGTTATCAGTTTCGTTTTAGATATGTCTACGTATCTGTGTGTACATTACCACGTATCACCCTCCCTATTATGCATTTCACTTTTCCCGGTGTAATATCCCTATCTCGCGTCGCGAGTGTGTGAGTGTCCCTAAACCCCGCTCGGTTTTAGGGTATATGGAGCTGAAAATTTTGTCGTGTGGGCTGCAAACCACATTTTGGAAAGGACATCTTTTTATAGATTGAAATGTATGAAATGAAGCATCTGTCAAAGAGACTTTGACATTTTCTCCAGGTGTATAATCAGGTAGGCGGTAGGCATATGATGCGAACAGGTCAATAATAAGTGATACGGACAAGTGTCGCTGCGTATCCGTAAAATATCCATGTATCAAAGTGTATTTACAAGCACTCCAACTCCACTTGGTTTCCCACTGGCTGGATATTCGGATGACTAATAATGAGAAAAGGAAGGGGTACATTACGGCAGAACAGTGGAAGTGCAAGAATTACGCACGACATATACGGTTCAGTCAGTTCTACTAGGAAATGATAAACTATCCCTGTGTTTGCACCAGAGTGACTCTGACTTTTTCCAGCCTGTAATAATAATACATGGCTGCATACATATTACATATTCGACTTGTATTTTGTATCCCTATACTTCCCCTCTGTTCTAATCCTCCTGGTTTGTCACATTTTATCCTCCTCTTCTAATATTGAGCAGCAAGAGCGTGTGTTGTGGAGTATCCGCACTTTATTAAATATTGATTGGTTCTCCCCATCCCTTCCAAGGTGGGCACTACTTTGCCATGTCCTGCATGTGTCCTATGTCAAACAACTTTTCGGCAGCAGAGGAACCTTATGATTATGGATTATGAAAATATACATTGCACTAAACATTTTTATGTAGTAAAAGCGGAATAAAACTAATCGCGTGTCATTTCCACGATATAAATGTATTTATAAGGTGGGATTTTCCGTCCCAACTAAAAGGAGGAATGAGTGCGTCCTGCATTTTTCATCCTTGCAGATAATTCGTCTCGTCTCGCCCTAACAAGAGTATTTTTTCAGCTTTTTAGCATGACTGCATCAAAAAGCCAACCTGGAATTGGAACCGTAATCAACAAGCCGGCTCACCCTTATCCTCCTCACAGAAGAGCTCTCAACGACAGTATATATAGTACACCCATATGCACACCTCCACTTTTTTGTACACCCCATTATACGTATCAATGCCCATTTTGTAAGGATATGGTATTATTACACATGTTAAATATATACATAGTCAACACCAAACATCAAAAATGTCTTTATCTATGAATAGAGAAACTTTCATTTTTTCACTTCTTTTTTTATTCTACATCTATCTACACATCATGTATACATTTTTTTTTCTTTTCTCCCCTTTACTCTCCTCGGAAAATGGTAAAAAGGATGCTTCTTTCTTTTTTTGTCTGATATGGGTTTATATTCCCTCTAGTTTTTGTTTGTTACACAAGCAAGTTGAAAAGGTATTCGTGTATGCTGTGTTGATGTTTCCCTTGTGTGAAGGGAGAAAGCAACAAGGCTGACTGCTAAAATATTATTATTATGATGATTATTATGTTGCCATCATTCATGTTATCTTGTTATGGCTCACCTTTCTGAGCACTCGAGAAAAAAGTGCTCCTCCTTATTACACACGCTCTCTACTCTACAGCGACACGGTAGTTGCACTACTGACGTGTTTTACATGCTTCAAGGCACATTTCTATGTTACAACGTTCAATATCCCATGTTTTCTCTCCTGTTTGGATAGTTATGCATATCTTAAGGGTTTTTTTTACCTCTGTGAAAATAATATTATTAACGGGAATATGAGTGGTGGCCACGGTGGGATATGGATAGTGTGTATGTGTGTGTGTGTGTCTGTGGCAATGAATGGGCGAAGAAAAGTTTCACTCAATAAATATGCACACAATGCGCAAACCATACAAAAAAAAGATAATATATATGAGTAGCAGATGGACGAGGATTTTCTCCGGCGTAATATCTCGAATCGAGAAAGAAGCAAGGCAGCGGCAGTGAGTGTTGGTGTGGTGTATATGCTAGGCTTATTGTGAATATTTTTTTAATACGGGATAGCAAAGAATGGAATGGGTTGGACAGGGAATGGTGCGTCTAATATCGCATTATTGTGTGCCTATGTTATCACACCGATCTATTTACATTACCAATGCAATATCCTCCTCCCTCATACAAATAGTCATGGATGTGTACGATAAAAAAACTGCGAGGGACTATCCTAGCAAAAAAAGAATCCTTTTTATTGCTTTTGTAAATATAAGTTGAAACGTGTTTCATATTAAATTTTATAAAATGAGTTGCCTCCTTTTTTGTTTTGAAAGGTGTAAATATTACAAGAGAGATTTAAAAGAAAAAGTATAACATTTCATTGAGAAACTACTTTGGATATATGCTCTTAGGATGAATGAGTGATTACATTTGAGTATTTTTATATTCCTGATGAAAAGAGGTATATACTTTTGGCTGGGATTAGTATTTCTTTTCAATTTTTTAAATCACTGCAGCATCCATTATTGTATTGGGGGTTGGAAAAGAATATGTGTACCTATGCTCGACAATTTTTTAATATTGTTGTATTATAACCCGGTGTAATTACAAGCTGGATGAAAATGGCATTCGTTCGACTCGGAATACATAACAGGTATATATAGTTTTGCTGAATATGCATATGATTATTATGGGAATACAGGCAGCAAGTGCTTGTGTGTATAGTACGAAACTAATTAACTTAAGTGAAAGCAGGCAGATAGATATTAGAAAAATACATGTCTCACCTCTCGCTCTTGAAGCTTTTCTCTGAGTTTCAACAGCTGCAGGGTAGAAAACCGTTGTGAAAAAGTGTAGTCGTGTTACTGGTCTGGTAGTAGTAGTAGTAGTAGGAAGCTGGGTGGCTGGGGATGATGACTTTGTGTGTATATATATATATTGTGTGTACAATATAATGTGTTCTAGGTTAGGTAGGATATTATCTCTAATGGTATACATGGAAGAAAGTGAGAATAGGAAAAGCTGCTTTTTAAACGAAAAAATGGCAAAAATATGTTCTAAAGACTGCCTACCAGCCTATACCACCACCTCTCTAGTCTCGGTGTATACCTGTGAGTTTAAGGAGAGCAGTAAGGAGGAAAAAGCTTAGGGAGAATCTTCAAGAGTGAAATGCGTACGCATTTTCCTATTCTATCCTAGCATTGGTCTTCCAGCTTTAGTGTTTCTTGAAGGTAAAAACTCCATCGGAAATGAAACCGGAAGTCAGGGGCAAAATTATGGCTTTTGGAATGAGTATACCCGGAAACAAGTTTGGTACGGGGAAAGGGCTGCTGTGCACGTACGGCGTACGTACCTATATCTGAAACTGGGATATCGTCTAATTCAAAGAGCAAGAAAAAATCATGGGATATACGCTTGCTTGCGCATCATGTGTCTGTCTCTTCTTATGTGTGCTCTCTACCTGCATTTTCACTTTCCGGAAAATAATTTTTTCGTAAGAAAAAGGCAAAATGAGCAGCAAAGAATCAAGAAAAGGTGGATTTCCAGTTTTTTTCTGTTTGTGGAAGTATATTATAGTTAGTCTTGTATCTAGTTTTTCCTTTTTTCAGGTTATTATTTTTTTCAGACTGAGCACACACCAAGGAAGAGACAAGGAAGGTGAAGGTAGAGAGAGTGGTAGTGGTGATTATTCTCATTATTAGGGAAGGGCTGACGGATATATTAACCGGGCGTTGTGGGTTGTCGCCGACAGGCGGGTCGATAAATGCGGCATTTCAATTATGATATGACTCTCTGTGTCTCTACTACTCCACTTACATCCAGTCCAATTTTCTCTTTTGTAAAATAGGAGATATATTATACCACACAGACTTATTATTGCTCCCTCCCAACAACCACCACGAGTCACAAATGAGGAAGGAAGGAAGTTGCAATTACAAGTGTAATTATTTTTAGCTCATTCACCCGAAATGAGCAAGAAGGTGAAAACTGTTTTTGAAATTAGTTTTTTTTGCACTTTGTAAGTTTTTATTAAATTGCCACAAAATCACACCAAACCAAATAGTATCCATTTTGTGTCAAGTAACGAGTGTCTCCCACCTTTTTAATTTCGTCCGAATTAAAAAAATATTTTTTAAAGTGGTACTAGCACTTTGTAAGTTTTTATTAAATTGCCACAAAATCACACCAAACCAAATAGTATCCATTTTGTGTCAAGTAACGAGTGTCTCCCAACTTTTTAATTTCGTCCGAATTAAAAAAATATTTTTTAAAGTGGTACGCACAACACCACGGATGACTTTGGAGGTAGAATGACAAAACCGAAATGGACTTTGTCTCCGGGATTTTGGTTTGGATAACCATTTCAACAACTGCTGTTGATCTTCCTTCCTTCCTACTACTACTACTACCAGACGATGAGTGAAAATATCACTGCTTTTACTACACATTTCAATGATGGCAATGATATCTGGTCCTCGCTGTCGTGTCCCTGTGTAAATATCTCTCGGAAAAGTCTCCGCATTTTTTTTCCTCTGGAGAAGGAAAGCGGAGAAGTGCGATGAACATACAGAGGAGTAGTGAGGAAAAATGTGCGAGTGCGAGAGTGCCACACCACAACAATACTCCCAAAGTACATTACATGTACATCCTTTTTATACACCTTAATACACTAAACATACGTATCGAAAAAAATAGGGAAAGGTAGTATGCTGCCGAAGCAGACTGTTTTCTAATGATACATGGAGAGAGAGAGAGAGAGAGAGAGAGAGGAAAAACACTGGATAGAATAGAGAAAAGGGTGGCTCGTCGTTCCCATTTTTTGTGTATAACCCGAACTTGTATGTATGAGATGAACTTGTAAAATATATACGTTTTCATACGCTAATGGTGTCTTAGCGGATACGTACGCGTACGTACATTCATAACGGCGGCGGAGAAATCGGCAATGCATTGTAGTCTACATCTGTTTTCCACTTTACCTCCCTAAAATATCTGGCAAGATGTGTCCTCACTGTATTAAAAGTACGCTTTCTTTCCTGCTTTCTCACATAATTTTCTCTCTGCTCGTGGATCTCCTTTTCTTGTTTGAACTAGACTTAGAGAGAGAGAAGGCATAAGACTTGTTGTTTCTAGGAGGGGTAGTCTACATGAAAAAACTTGAAATGTGTCTTCTGTATACCTATGCAGTATATGTATACATACGGATGGGGTTTGGCGTGTATCATTGCAGTATACGATGATGGGCACTTTGAGTAATATGTAATGAAATAGGTTGAGAGCGCAACAGTGTAGACGAGATGAGAACCACTCTCCCTTTCTCGTCCTGTTGCTTTCCACGACGGGAAAGCCTTCAAGAACCCATTGCTGTAGTTCATATAACAAAATATCTGATTGTGTTTTAATGCTGTTGCTTTCCTGCTTGTTGCTGGAAGGGGAGCCCTGTCGGTGTCACTCGGAATGTGAGAAAAAGAGGAAAAAGGTCTTCGGGATCGGAGAGTAGTGGGTAAGCCTTGTAATACGCTCTGACTGTGTGAGTCCTATTGTATATTCATATGGAAATACCCTACCGTATGTTCATGAAAAGACCAGACGAAAAACTGTGGACTAGTCCATCATGTCATCTTTCTCCTCGTGCCTCTTCCTCCTTCTGTCAAACATTTTCTCTTGCCTCTCGTCAGACAGAGTTGGTATAATTACATGGTATACGACACGACAATAATGTGCAGCTTGCTCACTCCTAAAACGTTAAAGTAATTTGTATGGAGGAATATATGTACTTAGGGAGTCATGAGTTTTCAGAAATTTCACCCTCTCTTCTCTTCCATGCACTCAAGGTTTTTTTTATTGTTTGTGGGTGCAACTCTGCATGTTTATTTCACTGACAGTAAACTGGTCTGCGTGATTGTGTACTCCTCAAATTAAGTAGGAGCTTAAACAAAAAAGTATGCCTAATTTCCAGTACATTTTCATTTTGAAATATTTCTTTATTTGTGGGAAACCCAGTGATTTTGAGATGTTCAATGACCTGGTAGGACCTTGTATAAGCGCTAATTGGTTAGAGGAAAATTTAAGCAGCCGGCGACAATGAGTGAACACAAAAGAAAGAGATTGTTGAGCAATGTCGCTCCTTCCCTGGATATACGTATCTCTGTCTCCGAAGAACAGTTAAGTTCATGGTTTCTCGGAGGAAATAGTACTAGGAAAGCTAACAGCTTTTATTTTATTTCAGTTAAGAGCTCGCGCATGGGTCCAAGGAGTAGCGACGCGCTTCTTCTCGTGTAGTTTTAATAATTTTTTTATGCTGGATCCACAAGCACACAACTCGCAACCCGTTTCTACTTATTTAGTGAACGCAGCTCCGTCGATGTATTTTTCAGACGGGAGAAAACACCCCGAGATTTTTTTCCTTGGAGGATATAAGACGACGTGAGAATAAAAGATGCTTTCTTCTGGCTGGATATTTTTTTCCTTGGAGAAGAAAGACGGCATTGTGGTTGTAAAAAAAGATGGAGCCATTTCCCAGAACGGAAAGACATTTACCGGTGTTTGATCACCCAACCTTTCAGTTCCTTTTGGGTGGTGGGCAGTCAAACACGAGATGACGAGAGGAGGGGGACGTGCGAGGTCAAAATCTGATCTGATCATATAAGATTTAAGCCCAACGACAATCTTTTACCTGCTCACACATCCCCCGATCAACAACCCCTACTTCCTGTTTGCTTCCTTAAAAATCCCGTGAAAAAAAAGTTAACTAACTACTAGAGAGATATGAATAGAGAGCTTGATGAGCACCCATCAAAATTACACTGCTCCACCCAAAAAACAGCTAAATTGGGCTGTAATTTTCACGGAATTGTTGATTTACTGCAATCACATGGTACATTATTACGGCGTAGCTACGACGGGAATATTTTTTTTTGTATGGAGTGCGGATGTGAAGTCAATGAACAGCAGCAAACAAGCCAACGCGTAATTCTGGACTGTCGCATATGGTGGTGGGCGGATGTCGTCGTCGTGTCGTCCCAGATGGCCATTATATAAGGTTGCCGGGCTACACAAGAGTGAAAGACAGGATTCGGTAGGAGGTATTTTTTTCTTGGATGATTCTCTGGATTCTCGGGATGTGATGGCATGATTATAATCATTCCCTATCATTTTCCTCGTATGACCAACCACGACTACCCCTGTTTAGATATATTGTGTATTGTGTGATCCATGGATCTTTCTAGCTTGCTGACAAACTCAGAATTCAAGAGTTACTTCAGCGAGAGAGAGAGACAGGGAGGGAGAGAGAAAAAAATATATAAAAGTGAAGAGTGGCGATGATACTTTCTCCCTCTGTCTGGCTGGATATCTTGTTCGCATGAAATGAATGACTGAATGGCAAACTAAATCATAACGGGGTAGCAATCCATATGAATATAAAGTATAAGAAGGTCCTCAAAATGATAAATATATATGTACCTAAAAAGATTATATATCAAGTTGTATAGGATTCCCTAATAAATCTTGTTTTTATGATGTCCAAAAGGAGGGTTATTATTATCATTATCCCCATCCTGAACCAGGATTGTGAGTTTTGTATACCAAGCTAGAGACGAAGTGAAGTGAAGGCACAATGCGCTTAAGCATCTTCGCCTCCTTCAGGAAGCTTCCCAGCTCAGCTTTACCTTTTGTTCAAAGCATAAAATCATTTACACATCCTGGTCTAATATGTTGAACGTTGTAATCGGTAATTAGGATTTTATTAATTGGCTTTCGAATGCACAATAATACTTGCATTGACGTGTCGTCGTGAAAAATAAGTGACGAATGCTGGAAACCCCCCAATCTCTTACAGTCATATTCAATTTTGGGCGCTGAAGATGATAAACGTCTTCCCCAAATTGGTTTGACGACATAGAGGGTCTAATTTTCATTTAAAAAGTTTGGGAAAGTTGAGTGTTTTTCAAATAAGAGCAAACAACAAGACGCGTGGTACGGACGAGTGCATGTCGGTTGAAGAAGGGAGTCCAGGCTTCTTGCCTCAGTAAAATAATACTTTTTTTTGTAAGAGTAGTCCTGCTAGTAGTATTATTGAGACAAGGCACTTGCACTTGTTCTCCGGGAAAAATCCCTCCACTCAAAGGATTTTACCCATCCCTAGAGATTGCCTTCCCATTGTGGTATGGTTTTTAAGGTTTGCTGAGCAATAAAAATCTTTGCTTGAGTAAGAGAAAAAAAATCAAGTAGAAAATAAAAAAGGACAAAGACCACACGACGGCGAATCTCTCTCGGGGTGGCAGACCATGAAACATATCACCAAAAAATGCCTATATATAGTGATACATGAAGTTCTTGCGAGCACCTATCCATCTGCATACAGTTTTCATGATAGATCATATAATGGTCGCCTGAAGAATAAAATACGCTCAAGCACTGGTCCATCATGAATGAGAAAGGCTTAAATTTCTGGTGGAACAGGACTCAAAGAGACAAGGACACAACACCAGGGAAAGAAACTTACGATTTTCAATACGTCCGTATATATATAGATACATAAAAATGGGAAATGGATTGCACTCTCTGATTCACGTATGTTTTTTCGTGGTTTGTTCTGTTTGCCCTAGACTTAAGTACGAAAAGGAGAATGAATTGGATCTCGAGGAGGAGGAAGAAGAAACAGAATGAAAATCTCCCAAAGTTTATTTTTTCTCCAGGAAAAGCACATTGTGCCCGACGTGTATAAACTATAGAGAGGGTGGGTGGTGCCTTAGTGTGAAAATATAGGAGAGCATAGACAGGGTGACAAGTCTTTTTAAAACGGGACATACCTATGTATAGGTATATACCTACCTTTTCGTAGAGACTTTCATGAGAAAAAATTATTCTGTTTTTGTACCACATTTTGTTTGTGATGACAGCACTCCACGCTTCAGGTTCTACCCCATACACGTTTTGTGGTTGATGACAGATCAAAAAACTAAACACAAAAAATATTGTGTACGGTACGCCCAGCAATGTTCCGATCATCGTGTAGCTCCACACCACCGCTTCTTCTTTATCATATCCCGCGTTCATTTCGTATTACATTAGAAACCCTTATTCCGTATGTATGGAATATTATATTAATGTATTGCATATGATTCATAAAAGTGGTAACGTACGTGCCTCTTCTCATTTCGATTTCTTTGACAGGGCACCAACCAACCACTCGCTATACACTCAAACAGTTTTTGGGGGACACACATGTGGAGGGGATGCGGATATGAAGTACAATGGAAAACAGAAAACTTTTCAGCAACTCTTGCAAACAATTTCATAACACTCGTACCTGCTTCCCCACCTGAGTTAATGGGTTCACTCGGATGTTCGTACATGAATAATAGAAATTTCATATTTTGACTTTTTCTAATGCCTGTCACCTGAATAGGGATAATGCTATTTCCATGTTTGCATTGTTACAAAGATCCAATTCATATGTAAAAATTTTATCTTCATTCGCGAGTTCCTAAAAGTCACGCAACCTGTAATACGTAGTAATTCATATTCTGACTGAATTAAAGAGAGAGAGAGAGAGATACAACCATCATATATGAATTTAAAGGTTTTCCCAGTTTACATTTCAGCTGGAATACCTCAAAGCCCCATTAGTTTCCCACATTTCCCCACAAACATATAGATTCCTCGAAGTTTAATGCCTTTTTTAGCCGTCGTAATGATCCCGCATATCACCCCGTGTATTATTTCATTAAACACGTATCTCCCATAATAAAAGCAATATTCAGGAGAAAAAGAGGGAACTCACGGTAAAAGCTCTTGCATGATGGCAACGGTGGTGGTGGCGGTGGTGAACGAAACGAAATAATCACATATTATACATATCGCCCGAGTCCTATCACATCACGGTTTTCTAATGCCAGCCAGCGAAAGGAAAGGGATGATATGCAGAAAGGACAGTATTCCAGGATGATGCAACCGGAGAAGTGAGGTTGATCCCAAATATCCGTAGGCGCGTGAAATGAAGTGAAATTCCCAGGTCTCTTCCCAGGTTCTATTCGAGGATACAACCTTTTTCTGATGCTGCTGCTCTCCCACTTGCTAATAATATCATCACATCGCAATCATCACTGTCTACTATATTTTTACTCGCTTTGAATTTAGAAGTCAACAAGGTATAGGGCCCAATTGTACATACCGCATCCCCATGTATTTAGCCCCAGCACACGAAAAAAACTCTGCTGATGTGATGATGACAGAGAAAATAACCCTGTGGAAAATAGCAGATCGGCATTTCCACAAGCAACAAGCACGTTGAAGATAAACGAGTTGCACGTCTAACGCTTCTTTTTCGCCGTTTTTTCTACTCCCGACTCTGCTCTCTACTCCTGCTCCTGAACCTTGAGGACGACGACGACGACGACGACGATATCGTACATAATGTGCGGAGACCCTGTGGAACATCTAAGGTTATGTATTTTCCCCCATTTATAACTTTGGCAGCAGCAAGCAGGGGCATAGCCAATGTAGATTTGGACTGGAGAACAAATAGACGGGAAATTCATTGGGAGTGTAGTAATAATGATGAGAAACATGAGATTTGAAAGTGAAACTGAAACTTCTTCAGGGAATCCAACAGACCAAACCCACAATCTAATTAACTTACTCTCTGCTCTTTCTCCCTTTCACTTTTCTCACACAAACATTCCAGAGTGGAGAAAATGGAGAGATGGGATGAGTAAGTGGAAGCACATGTATGTATATAAGTTGTTAGCAAGTTTATGTTTTTTCCTCTTGTCGTTGATTTTCACATCAAATGCGTGCATATAAAACACATCTAATCCAATCTTCATGGTCTCCCCACAAAACGCATTTATTTAAGTTCGGCTTCATTTAATAAGTCTCCAAGTACTGTATTTTCCTCGGAATTGATGTATTATGGAGGAGATGGAGATGAATGGGGAAAAGTGTGTGTGGTGGTGGGTTGGCTACTTGTTCTGCAAGTGTTTCGGATTCCAATCTCAGCAGCACCAAAAAAAAGTTTTTCCCTGTAGGATACAGGAAAAAATGAGACTCGTACAAGTTTGGGATTTGAAACTTGGCCTTTGAAGCCCTTTCGGGGAATGTGTATCATAAATTGCAGAGTTTGTCTGGTACTTCGGTCGGTCGTGGACGCCAAGTGTGAGAACGTGGTCAAAGGAGGTGATCAAATAAGAGATTTTCCGGGTCAAATAATACATTTACATTTTTCCCTGGCAAACTGGGAATTCCGGAGGGAATTTTCGATGACTTTGGGTCTTGAAGCCCGTAAAGTATTGAATTACGACGAGTGGTGTAATCAGCACGTAATACGCAATCAGAATTATGTTATGCTTGCTGGTGCCTTGCTGAAAAAGAAGGGAAAAGACTAATCAAACAATTCTGAGTTGACAATCAGCGTGAAAAATTGGGGGAAATCCACTACGAGAAACATTTCAGGACAAGTAATTGCTATCTGAAGTTTCCGATTTGAGTTATCATTGGGAATGCATAGAGTCAGTCGCGGTGGAACAAAGCCTATGCGTTCGTGTCCTCCTCTCCAAAACAACGACCCCGGTGTTCATGATTTATAGTATGTATGCTGTGCTTGTGATTCTAAACTTGTGCAGGACAAGACACGAGAAGTGATGATGTAGGTATACCTCATGCATGTAAATTCGTGAAATCATGAAAATCAATAAGCTTTTTAATCCAATTTATCACGTTCCACGGGAGTCATATTAAGGCTTCTCTGGCACGGTATACTACACGAGGGGTAAAAATCGCGTTGTGTGCAGAACAATTTTATAGCTAATTTGACTATATTATCTTACAGACATTCAATCCTCGTCAGCTACACAATTTGCAGTTTGCATATTTTGAAATTTCTTTCATTTGTTTATTTAAATACGACACTGTAAATCAACAATGACAGATGTAAACGAGATATCAGCGTCAATGCTGAAGGATATTGTTGAAGGATTAAAAACTCAGGAGAAACTGCAACGTCTCAAAACCTCAGAGTCTCTGGGAAAGTATGTAAATATAAATATTTGTTTTTAAGTGCCACTGGAAGAATTGCAATTGTTAAATAATAAAGGTTGTGTGTGCATGTTTGTCATTTTGTTTAGATTAAAAGAATGGGTAGAAGAGAACCAAAAGGGAGATCCGTTTATCACTCCGATTGACAAAAAGAGTAATCCCTTTAACGAAGGAAAAGGAAAATGCACTATTACATAGGTTCCCCGTAAATTCACTATATTTTGCCTATTGTTAGTGTTGTTTTGCTGGTGTTAATATGCATTCTTGTCCAAAATTTAAATTAGGTGTGTGATGTAGGTAAATATCATCATTGACTTGTGACTTATGGATGTCCAATGAATATGATTCTTTATTTTCAATTTTTATCAATTTTTGCTTAGGATTAGTTAGCTCATTTAAATATTCAGTGTACTTATTTGATTTGAGTTCTGATTCTAATAAATTTTGCAAAAGGTGCAGTGTTTCAAATGTAAAGTTGTCTGCATTATTACTTTGATTTGCTGATATTCCAATTTCGCTCATTCAAGAAGGATCGTTTTTGCATCTATATTAGATACAAAAACGATCCTTCTTGTTGCTATTTAAATGCAATCGTATGTTTTTGCTCTACGCACTACGCCAGTACTTCACTCGCATACCTATATCGTTTCATTACAAGTCGAATTAACAAACTCCTATCGCATCTACCAGCATTTGGTTGGTTTTATTTTTTGCAAGTGTTTTAAAAAATATATAAAATGGGAAATTCAGAAATTTTCAACTACTTCTGGAGGGTTTATGTTAAATCCTTGGTCAACACGGTTCTCACTTCGTTTTCTATAGTTTGGAATTTTACACAAATAGTTTCGTTACTTGATTGGGTTTTGAGTTCGGAATATTCTCCAATTGGTACGTACGCTAATTCTACTAAAAATCAAAGTTGAGCTGGTTTTTCAAGGCATTAAACTGAGCAATAATAGTAAATATTAGCATATAGTTACACATCTTATCATCAAATACAATACCATTTTATTATTCAGAAAATTTACGACTTCGACTGCAAGTTTGCTTCAAGGATGCCCTTAAAAACTTAATATACGGAGACAAACATTACACGGAGGATCCTAAAAAGTGCGAAAATTCCATGAATACAGGAACTAATAATCGTGAGCTCTCGGTTGTGGATTGTAGGGATTCAGATGAAGATTGCATTATTATTAACCAGGACCCTAAAGGTGATACTGAATGAAATGAAACCCGTCAATCCATCCATACATCCAAATATCGCCTCTAAGTTTACTGCATCATCCTACGATTGTTCGCAGTTCGCATAATGCACGACATGTGATTTGTTTTTTACAGAAGAAACTGTCGCCTTTACAAACCAAACCTCTGGAATCGGGAGGCGAACCACACGTAGGAGAAATGCCCGTAACCCCGCTGCTGCTGTTGCTGTGTTGAATGTACCTGTTGCAAGAATTAATCCACAAAATCCTATTCCGTAGTTTGAAGAATCTTGTTTTGATGTTGATCTCAGGAATATTTGCCAGTTCATTAGTAATAAAAGTGCGAGGGCCAAAGAGTGCTATTTCGTATTTAAAGTTAGCTCATCGCGTCGGTAGGATAACAGATAGAGTATGGGCCACTTGCCAAAACCTTGCGTGAATAAATCAGAGGAATAAAGTGAATTTTTGGATACATGTACGCAGAAAAATATGTTTTTATAACAAAAACGTTCACGACTTTTGTCACACTCACATACCTTCACCACTAACCAAAAATACGAAAACATGGCCACGCGGTTAATGACCATCACACTCATTACACACTTTTTTCATATTATACCTACGTACGTCTCTACTTGCTAAAAAAAGTCTTCGTTCACAATAACACATTACTGATAGGTACATTATTAGCATATCTCACGCTAATTAAACGCTGCGCATCACTCCGACTGAATTACATTTTCGTGTATAAACCTTATCACTACCTTTTTATTTACCTAGATTACAATAGACTATATGAATGGTAAATACAACTGGTTATAATTTCTATACTAAATATACTAATGTCATTCGTCCCCACTCCCCACTTGCATTTAAACTGGAAATTCAATTCTTTAATTATGCTACTTTTCGTTGCTTACACAGGTTAATCAATGGTTAGGCTAGGTAGCTGTGGTCATTTTTATAGGTATAGCTATAGGACTCAAGAAAACTCACATATCAAGTCCCAATGTCTGGGATTTTTCCACTCGATAAGTTTCCAGACAACATGCATGCCAAAATCGCATGCATAAAACCTTTCAAGCACTAAAATCTCGGGAATTTTACAGTGTGATGAATGCATTGAGGTTGTCTTGAGAAACTTTGAAAGATCATGTTCTGTCATATACTTATATTGTCATTGCATCGCGTTTCTGCTTGCCATGTTAGGTCCTACACACCGTGACCGTGTGAAAATATGAAAAGTCATCATATGATATGCAAAAG
>JAANSN010001055.1:0-39399 GCA_036850665.1 Dicranocentrus wangi | reverse complement strand
AGAATGTTTATTTTTTCTTCTTTATAGTTTTGTTACGCCAGCAATTTCCTTTTGAAAAAGAAAGAAGAAACTATGTTAGTTCGCACTCTTCATGTTTGACTAACTACGAACGAGCCCATATATACGTAAGTGACTGGGTTTTTTCTTCGTTCGTAGTAGTGTCTTATTTCGAAAAGTTTGGTTGGATGTTCCAAGGTTCTATCAGTCAAGTGGACAAGGAGCCATGAAAAATGTATATATAAGTAGGTATTTATTTAGTTTGTCGTGGATGGGAGTTGACGAGAGAGAAATACAAAAAAACGGGAGTTGATACAAAAGTATCGTAATTTTACCTACCTATTATGTGTGCCTATTAAACCGTGACGTGTCGCATGTCCCACTGTCACTAACTTATTGAAAGTGTACAAAATAAATAGTAATAATAATAATTCAGACAATGAAACATTGTACATTATATTGTGTTGCAATGTTGCAAAGGTCCAATCAAAAACTTTTGTTTTGGGATGAGTTTCAACCTGCAACCTTTTCACTACTGTAGTTCTCCACTTTCCACTAGCATTTTCTACCTTTTCCATTTTTCATCACCTTCCTGCTGCTGATTTGGAGGGAAAGGAGAAAGGGTTCGCCAAAAAATTAAAAGTAGGGTTGGGATAGGAAAATGGACGGAATTCCCATAATGCATTTACCCGCAGACCAGACCACAAAAAAAGGTAAAGGGGGCAGCATAGCAGGCGGCTAGGCTACCATATATCAAAGGAAAATGTGTGATGATCATATAACGTGTGTTTGCATTTGCATACATATTCAGAGTGGTTTGTGGGTTTGCGTGCAGCGCACACTGGTCACGGAAGTAGTGTAATTTGCAAATTTTATTCGGACTGGTAAACGTCTGCTACTGTCACTCCCTATGATGTGGAAAAAGTTGGAAGGATAGAAATGGGTATACTCTCTATTGCACATATTGACAAGGTGGTGTGATGTTATGTTGGTGCTCACTCACATCACGCTCACTCAAAATTGGTTGGTCAGCATTGACCATGAACTTTTGATGCCATGCAAAGCCTATGTTGCAATACAACGTCGAAAAAACATTTACCGGTATCCCCCATAACTATTGATACCACAGGTCAAAAATCTGCACTAATAGGTCTGTAATGTTAGTTTCTCATAAGTTTATTTTCACAAAACCGTCAAAACGATTAAAATGCGCAGAATCAATAAAATTCAACTCTCTCTTACACTCTCTAAAACTGGCATAAACAATAAATATAATAATAATATGCTTAAGAAGGTACTTTAGCTCCATTAGGATTAACAGTCTTAAAAATCACTAATACGTATCTACATTATAAACTACAAAACTGTCTCTAAATCCAAAATCACATTTTCACAGTCGGTCGGGAGAGAGAGAAAAAAAATGCAAAATTACATTTTTGACAAATAAATAAAGACATAAATAACCATTAAAACGCACTCCTGTCAAAACAGACAATCAATTCCCCATGAACCATCTCATATGCTTACCAGTCCCACTGACAAATGGAATTCATGAATGGGGCTGCTTCTTTATGATTCATAAAATCCAGTGTAAACCTCCCCCACAAAACATGTAACTCGTTGGTTGTTCCATCCAGCAACAAAAAAAGGGAATGGGTGCTTCCACCGCTCGCTACATACGACTACAATATATTTTTACATACATAATATCGACGAGAACATGCGAGAAAATAAAAATAACAAGAATTTTTCCACCGAAAAAATATACTCGAGTTTAACAACCGTTTGAACAGCTATTTGTCATGTTTCTCTTGTAACAAGCACACACACCCAGATGCAAATATTATTCGCAGACAATTTAGTCCATTCACGGACCCAGTCACGATCCCACATAACCGACTTGCTCAATTAAGCACACACACACAAAATACCTCGCTCGTAAGTACATTCCATTGAGGAGGAAAAATATTACCATATTGCGTTGCGTTTCGTTGCGTTGTTGCATGCCTTCGTTCGTTCCCACTTGCACCCACACCCGGAAAATTTACGGATAAATAAATGCATTCAACCCAGCCAGCCAGCCACATAATAACCCTCAAATATTTTCTCTTTTACGCATTCAGACCCGTCAGGGCAGACAGGGTAGAGAGGATCCATCCACAACAACTCACGCATCTTTTATTGCACAATTGAATGAAAATCCTCTCGACTACACTACGCAATAAGACAGAAATAAGGAGGAAGAGGAAGAAGACAGGCGGGGGAACTGGGAGTGAGTGGATCGCCTTAAAAATAATACTACTAATATAATAATATAGAAATATCTCTCTGCCAGAGGCAATAAACGGCATGTTTTATTATTAGCTTCATAAGTTCCATAAAAGTCACCGACAGCAGCCCCAGCCGACTCACTCACTCAATTTTCTCTAGCTGTCTTCGTGAGTGCACTTGGGTGGCTCGAGAGAGATGCAACAAATAGAAATGCAACAACAAGAAAAACCCCTTTCTTGAAGAAAATATTTTGACTGTGAGTTTGCCAGACGAGACGACGGGGACGGAGCTGGAGAAGCGGCTTGTCAGACTTTTCTCTACTTATTATTACACTCCAAAAACACTTTTGATGACTTTTCTATACATTTTTGTGTCCCATTCACTCGTCACCCGTGTGAGTCCCAGCTCATAGCGGCGGCGAACGGAGTATGGATTTTCCCCAAAAATAGAGGAAAATATTAGAGGTTTTCCCCGTTCTTATCAGCTTTTATTATTATAAAAATTGGGTCCACCTCATTAACTATGAACGCATGGGCGTCTGCTCCTATTTACAAATCTATTTTGAGGGAAAAACACAAAATAAAAAAGGGGAGAGAAGGGAAGAAGATGTATTACAAAGCGGTGTCGGTCGTCGCGGTTTTGTTCCACATTCCTCAGGCATCACAGCGTATTATTTTACTACTACGGAACTGAACCGAGTTTTCGGGCTGAAGAAAATAATATAATTCGGTGGTGGATGTAGGAGAGAAAGGGGAAAACCATGAAGGGGGAATAATATAAATACTAGGAGAAAATAAATAAATGATCTTAGGAACCCCAAAACAACATGTTTTTTTGTACAAGAGTAGCAAACAAGAGTAGTAGTTTAGGACTAAATTCACAGGATTTTCAGGCGACTTGGGATGATGAAATATTCTGTGACGTGACCTTGTATTTTGTTATATATATATTTTATCCATCACGTCTAGACTTTTGTTGTACTGTTTAGGACCATACGTATATTTAGGCTCTAAGTTTATCAATAAATTATTATGAATACGTTATATAGTATGTGTGCCCAACTCCACGAGCTTCCCTTCTGGCACTTCCCCTTCTTCTTTCACAGGGGATGTTGATTTGCGTTCCGGGATGGTGGTGGAGGTGGTGGATATGGTGTGGTGGTGTGTACTACACATTAATAAAACAAGGAATTGATCACAAGTTCACCAGTAAACTAGTGTCTGGAAGGACTGCTGTGGAATGTTGATGTGCATTAGTCCCCTTCCCTCGTCGCGGATGGCGACTTTGGCGTCGTACCTCAGTCTAAATTAAACACGAAAATGGCATGAATTATGGATGGCTGCTGTGGAGGGAAAGGGAAGGAAAAGGGTTGGTGGATGGATCTCTTTCAGAGAATGAGAGAAGAAACACACTCGTCATTTTTCTTGTGGAGTGTCTTGGACAATGGGGCTTCGGCCTTGGAAACGTTAAGTGCATTCCAAATAATAAATGTGACCCAGTAGTTTAGAATGCGTAAAAAAAATTGGAAGGTGAAAGAAAATAGTTTTAAAAAACTCATCATTTGAGGAGTAGTTGCCCCAGTTTGAAGCAAGTTTAGGCAGGGATTAAAAATTGATGAGTTGAAGAACCCAAATAAGTAATTTTTGGTACCATTTACTACTCTCCCCTTTTTTACACTTTTAATGAGGTGCCCCTTTTGTCCAAGACACTAGGTTCCAGCCTGCTCGAGTGATTAACGTCTCTCCTCATCTCTCAAGAGTACACACACTATTTAGGTTAGACTGAGTGAGTGAGTTGTTAAATAAAATAAAAAAGGGTGGAACGGAATAGCACTTTGGATTGAGCATTACTTATTGAGAATCACAATGACAGTGCCATTATCCGGTCGGAGGAACGCAACAGCTTTGAGCCCTCTCGGTGAATAGGAATCCATAGTCAGCTCAATGCGAACGGAATCCGGAGGGACAAACTTTGACACATGGCCAATCCCATAGTAAATAGGTTGCTTGAAAAACTCGTCCTCACTTGGATTCACGAGGATGGCCGCGTCAGCCGCAAGTTTCGCCCAGTTTGGTCCACCTTTCGTGTCCAATGCAAGATTCCAGTCGATCCATGCTCCCACAAAGTTTCGTGAGTCCTGCGGTTGAGAATAAGAAAAAAAAATAAGGTAAAAAATAGAGTTGTAACGTAACTTCTTCAGTGACTGCTCCATTGTGTGACGCATTTTTTCTCGTCTCAAGTCGGTCGGTCGTATGGTTTCAATCTGCATTTTTTAAACTCATTTGTCAAAACCACTCTATTTCTTTCTCGTTGGACTCTCTGGAAAATAGAGAGAGAGAGTATTTCCCATTTCTTAAGCATCATTTGTCTTAATGTCTCACAGTCTCAAAACATTCCCTGACTCCGTTCTACGTAGTATTGCATTGCACTGTTGTGTAATGAGTCTGACGGTGACAGCCAGAGTCAAGGCTGGTGGAAAAAATCACTTCACACACATTTTCCCCCTTTTTGGTTGTGCAATCAAGGACACCACGGAGGACAATTTATTAGAAAGCCTTGCTCTTGAGTATATACCTAGTCTCGCCTTGCCTTGCCATGTTTGGTCCTCATCAATTGCCAGCTCCCTAATTTTAATGATAAATTAAAGCGGATGATGCTCGTTTCGTTCGTGTGTAGAGCGTGTATTATCCCAGCCAGACTAGTTTACTTTATGCATCCATATTTAGAGCTACTAGCTGGCAAATGCAAATGGGGTGAATCCCCATCAGACAACACGACAAGCGACAACCAGCCCTATCCATTTCATGGAATAAATGGGGTATGATGACATCGGAAATTTAATCTGTCTCGGAGGAAATGGGTCCATCAGTCGAGGAACTATATGCATGTTTATCCGTTTGTCTTACGGCTACCCTTGTTTTTAGAAATTTGCATGGATAAAACTGAAATTTTATTACCACCGCCTACAGCTATTAGTAAATTTCCCATCTATGCGATACGACGTCTCAGGGTCATATTTATTTTCAAAGTTGACTTCAATGTATCTCATGATTTTTTCCAAAAACAATATTGTCAATACGAACCCCAATTTATTGGCACTGTATTTTATCCCCCTTAAAAATAAGTAAGCTAAAAGTTGCTATTATCCTTGTACGTGTCCCATTTTCCCCATTGTTTCTGAGGGGTTTTGTAATTTTCACACAATTTACTCTTTTCCTACGAAAAAATAGCAAAACTCCGTCCTTTTCCCAACATTTTCCACATTTTCAGCGGCTCCTTCAACCGTGCGACATGTCCAGAGCACCACGCTCTGATTTGCAACCCTTTTTCAAGTATTTCCTCCCGTCCCCAAGAAAATATATAGGTAGATATATCAGAATTTTGTAACTTAAAGATAGTTTTCCTCCCTGGGGCCTGTGTCCCTCCAAAATTTGCACTGAAACTCTTAATCTGAAGAAATAATCAAGAAAATTTATAATATACAGTTTGTAATCGAGCTATCTAAATGGGAATTTTATAACAAACTTCGCGAAAGTAAAAAAATAAAACTTTCTTTATTTTTTTATTTTTTGCACTCAGGTCGTCTCTTTCCCCCAACCAACCTTACCTTCCAAGATTTTCTCTTTTAACCCATACGCTAGCTTTCTCTCCTGTTTTCATGTTTTCCTCCCTGCAATGCAATCCGCCCTTTTTTTTGGTATAACCAAGTTGGGACAAGTCTTATTTGCTTGGCCACTTGAGAGTAGTAACAAGTTAGCCGTGTATATTATGTACCTCCTTCATCCAACAACTGAAAACTAAAGGAAAAACTCTGATTTTCTATTTCCCTTTACTGCTCCTCTCCACATTACACTTCGATATGCTTCATGAGAAATGTCCAAAGTTTGTCCCATTTAGAACGTGACTCAAGGGTTGAGCACGCGTTCCACAACGGTTGTGGAGCCCAACGACGAGGACGAGAAGGAGGAGGACGACGACGACCATGGATGGAGGAGGAAACTGAAACTGTATCAGTTCAGGATGCTTATAATATGTATGGCATGGTTGCTTGCTTGCTGCTGCTGCTACCGTTGCCATTCATCCATCCGATCCCTCTCCATCCTTATACCACCTTACCTTGGGGCTTCAATACAAAAACTTGGAGTAAATGAGGATAAAGGAGGAGTAAAGTAATTTTATAGACAATGAGCAAGATAATCTAGCCCTGTATCCCTCCCCTATTAAATGATTTGAGTCGAAAACGATGGTAATAATAAAAAGAAATAATATGAAAACTGTCAAAAGTCAGTGCAAAAGTTTTTTTCTTTTCACCAACTTCTCTCTCTCTCTCCTCAGCAGCCAGCCGAGCTCGAATCGTGACAAAAACATATGCCTACACTCTAGTCACTAAAGATATTTTCTCTCCATTGCTTCCAGAGAATGCGCCAAGTTAAGTTGCTCGGGTGCTGGTGCTGGTGGAGGCAAGGTAGAAACGAAAAAAGGGTCGGCTTGACATGATTTCCGAAAAAGTTGGCAATGCGTTAAATTGATGACAGTGGAGGAGGTCATCATTGTTAAAGTTTTTTTATGAAACGTGCTGAGCGGGGATTTGAGCGACCCGAAAGCGGACTGCCGAGATGTATGGGGTGCTTAGTCAATGTAACTCTAAATGAAATGAGTTGTTTGAAGTGATCGATTAAAAGGTTGTGATGAAAGTAATACTACAAAAGTTGGTCCACACAGTTTGTTTTTTTGGACACAGAGAGTGAAACTTTTTTTTTGGTCAGTGAATCATGTCGGTCGGGGATAAGGCAGAAGGGGAAAGAAAAAGTTGGGTCGGGGGTGGTTACCTGGATAATAGCCTCGAGGTAGGTTTCGCCACGTTCCCAGTTGCCTAATGACACTTTCTCCATTTCCCAGGGCGTGAACCCTGCAAAAAAATAAATCAATACGGGAAATTGATATCACGTGAAAAAATATCTTTCAAAAACTGAAATCATACAAAAATACGGTTAATTAGTGGAAATTGAAATCTGTTGATTTGCTAATTTTTTTATACCGGTTTAGCCAACTCTGAAATGATTGTGAGTTTCAAGTGGTTTGCAGTGAAACAAACCGGCTTCCACAGCATATAACGTACGTCTTAAATGGTTTTCAAGGGGGATAATAATGATAATGGAATAATATTGCACGTGGTGCAGGTTTAGCTATGAACAAGTGACTAAGCTCATCACCTTTTACATTTACGAGTATCTCTTCCTGTATACCTGCGCCGCTGCGTTACCTTAATCCTCATATCCAACATTATGTGAGACAGACTGACAAAAATATTTAGTATGGTCGGCACCGATATCAAACCAAACTTTGAATGAGACTGTCTGGTAATTATTATTAAATTGGTATAATCTAGTAAATTTCATAATATTATACGCGATCTAATAGCTTCTGAACGATTGTATTTAGTTAGACTTTGACGTCTCTATTTTTCATATTAAGTACAGCTGCGTGTAAACTCCTGGTAGGTTGTCCAGCGTCGTATGTTGTATTGTGTAATTCAATTGTATAATATCGAAATCTGTTGTCAATATATGACTTTCTTCCACGTGTTTCCGATCAAGGTCCGTGGCTAAGCCTTGTTTCCGATTACTCCCCACTCGAGACACTTTCCTCAATCCTACCTACGCCTAAAGTCTCCCCTATTATGAGTCTGATGACTTTAGAGATTTTCCCCCAATTTAATCCAACAACAACCAGGAAAACAACAAAAGTCAACTAGTCAAAATGGGTCGTCGTCAAGAAGCCGAGTTTGTATAAACATCTCCCCATTTCCTGAGTCTGGGCTAAAAAGGAGTCCGAGAGTTGTTCCCAATCCTTAAATATACTTATATATCCTTTTTCATCCTATATCCCCCTTCCCTGCGCTCTGATCACCTATAATTATACTGACTTTTTTTCTATAAATTCCATTTTCCTTTTAGAATCCATCTTTTATTGTAAAAAACAGCCACTGCAATTTGTGCATATATGTAACTACTACTACCAAGAAAAATTTTTCTTCTTTTCGCGAGATTCCTCCAAAAAAAAGTTGTCTTGTTTTGTGGGGAAAAGAAAGACGCTGTTAGTTGTTCCAATTCCCTTTAGCCTTCCTCAAATAACTTTCTTCTTTCTCTCCTCCCGCTAATCTAATGCAATGTGTGTTCAGTGGTCACTCCAATGGAATATTATGTACGACTGCCACTCCAACTTTGGACCCCACCATCCAGCCAGACAAACAAAAATTCTGTGTACTTTCCCTTAGCCTGCTCCTCCATCCCATCCTATCCCATCCCTCCCAGCTTCCCTGTCTGATTATATGGAGGCAACCGCAGTTCGTTCCCCACAAAACCAGTATAATCATCATCTGGAGCAACATTTGGCCACAAAAATTGAAACCCATCCGACTACCAATGATGCCAAAAAAGAGAGGTTCTTTCTTTGGCCACCTAAAAAAATACAACGCAACGGCGGCGGCCATTATGCCTCTTTATCTGAACAACGGACGGAACTAATGCTCTTCAAATATCCTTTGATTGTAACACAAAAGTCGTTCCCAATAAGCCTTTCCCTACAACACTTTTAATACATATGTTTGTCGGAAAGGCTTTCAGTTTTGATCCGATCTGACTTTTTTTTTCTTTCCATGCAAAAACCCCTTTATGGAGAAGAGAGAGAAAAAAAAAAGAAAACGAGCATAAACAGTCTTTCCGACTACTTTTCCCCCCATATATATAGAGATTCTTCTTTTCCATCAGTCCAACCAATATTTTTACTAGTCATCATCATCCCTCCATGCATCCTCCATTCTCCAATATAATCATAATATATACCCAGTGGTAGGTTCTCTCAAGCGCAATTTTTTTTTCTCCGTATAATTTAATGGTACTTTGGTTTTCGATCCGTTTGTCGGAATATCTCTTAATGCTGGGAAAATACCCTCAACAAACACATTTTCCAGATTTTCTCTTCCCATTCTTCTCCCATTTTCGAGATACACATTTAAAGTGTTTCAAAAGTTTGAATGGGAAGGATGGATGTACGCTGACGACGACGACGAGCAGAGCCGGGATATCCTATACAGATTGCAACTTGCAGAACAAGTAGAGCTGCTGCTCGTAACTATATCGGAATTTTTTTCTCTCTTCTCTTCTTCTTTTCTCTTTTTGCCATAATATCCTCGAGTGCCAATATTGAGCACACAAAAAAGCAGTTTCGTTTCTTTCCAGTGGTGATCTGCTCTGCCCGTTTCGTTCAATCAGAATCACTTTAGTGAGCCTCCTCTCCTCTGCCTCTGCCGCTCTGTGAGTATCATTTTGAGCCTGCTTTTTTCCCCTTTAGTTTTCCTCCTTATTACAGTCATTCATTGTCCCTGAATTGTGATAGAATTGAGAATTGAATTGAATTCTAATGTGCGATTTTGGCAGCACACAATGGGAGCGGGGAGGCAAAGTGAATGCCCTTTAACTTAATATGTCGCGGGCTCTGGGTGGCTGGCTGGTCTTGTTGGCTGTGTGAGCGTGAGCGCATGATGGAAAAACGTTATAAGAGGTCCGACAGATCCGGTCCGCGGGATGTGCATTTTTATGAGAGATAAGAAGAGCACCAATATGCAATCACTTCTTGCACTGATTGTGTGTGTGTGTGACCATATCGGGCACTTGACTACTTCGATTCCCATAATATCCCCGAGAGATGGGCCGCCGGGTTGGATATTGGGTGGATGGGTGGTGGGTCGTCGTGTCGTCGTTTGTCGGCAAGTGAAACTTTTTTTTCCAGAGATGGAATTGGGAAGCAATAATATTAGCGCGGAGAGAGAAGATGAGTAGTTACGTATGTAAGTCGTGTCTCAGCAAGAAGAGGAAGAAGAAGAGAAAAAAAGTAATGTCGTTTGCTAAGAATAACCATAATCATTATTGGGATCATAGTTATCATCAAAGGTATTGTCGATGTCGTCATCCCAGCCTATATAGCCTATATTCATCCTAACACGTTTCCTTTCTCATTCTCTCTCACACACACACACATTTCGTTTCAATCACAAACTTTTCTTCTCCTCTCTCCCAAGAAAGAGAAAACGAGAGGATATTACAGGTTTTAATTAATAGGAGTAAAATGTCTATGGTCTCCCCCGTCTTACGATTTACGTCACCCATGGAAGAAGAAGAAGGAAAAAAACTATCCCAAACTTCCACAAAGTGTCCGGATAATTAAAGTTGGAGAGGTGATTTGTCAAATGGAAGTTTAAATATGTGCATAATTTGCTACAAAAATTGGATCACGGGAAATTCCATCCCCATTTTTTTACTATCTATCTGAACGCTGATTCCTTTCTCTTGGAACAGAGGAAAACGAGTATGAGGAAAAAAACGAAACATTGATTCAACCCTGTGTGTGTGTGGAATCTCTCTTCCCGCAAGGGCACCAAGGTTTTCCATATGACTCCCAAATCCCACTCATTTCAAGCCCGTAAATCTTGAAAAGAGGTCTTGCCTGTCGGAGAGCGACAGGGTCGTAGACATTCATTGGTGAAAAGTGAACCTGGTGAGAGCTTTTGCTTGCTTTGTGGATCTCTCTCGCCTCGAAAAAAAATATGAATGTATGTATATATCGGGTAAGTAGGAACGAACGAGTATGTTCCCTGAATTGAAATATTGCTTTATGGTAACATGTTCTCTTCACTCTGCGCTCTCCTCTCGGTGACACTACAACTCTTTTTCAGTCTTGCTCTCCACCCCTTGCTTTTTTTCTCTCGTATATTATATCTCTGTAGTTTATAATGGATGGTGGTGGATGTAGGAGCGGCGCGCCTACCTAGCCGAACTGAACTACATTATTCCGAATTGAGTCAGCTAATTCAAAGATCATGAGGAGAAAAGGGTGCTCTCTATTTCATTTCGAAGCCAGTGGTTATGGCAGTTCCGCCGTCACCACATTACCACGTATGTTACACACCACCAGCGCCCATCTCCCCAACTTGTCTTCCATGCCCAGGAAGAAGAAGCAAAAAATGGAAAACGCGTTTTTTGACATATTCCGTGGTGGTGGCGGTGGTGGTTGGGAAAAAAAGGCGGTGGACTGGAGCCGAAGCCACGGGAAGAAAAAGACCATGTGCCAAAATTTATGTTATGACAGATAGATGGTCCCTAGGCGTGGCAAATGAAAAAAGGGACAAGTTCCGCGAAATCATGTTGTGTCTGTGTGTAGATTAATGCAGCTATAGAGGAGCGCCGAGCGAAGCGGTAGGTAATGGATGGATTTGATATTATTCCTTCCCTTCCCTTCCTCCTTCCCTCTGTTTAGTTTTCAGCATAAAATATGCGGGAGTGAGGTGGTTGGTTGGTGGAGGATGGATTTTTAAGAAAGAACTTACCGAGACACGCTTCAGTTTGCACGATGAAATAATCGGGATAGTTGTTATGAAACCGGGAGAGAACATCAGGGCTGGTCAAGAAGTCAAGGTACCAGTGGGTGCCCACTCCGTGGACGTACTGCGCTGAGTCATTCTGTGCGAGGATCTGGGAAAAACAAAACAAAAAAACAGAGATTCATTCAGGAAGGATAGTGTATAGGTAACTCAGAATACGGCAAGACAAGACTCACACCACACGACACACGCTTTCCCTGCCTTTGGAATTGAAACAAACAAGAGAATTCAAAATNCAAGACAAGACTCACACCACACGACACACGCTTTCCCTGCCTTTGGAATTGAAACAAACAAGAGAATTCAAAATTAGGAGCTGCATAATAATATCGACGAGAGAGAGAAAAACAAGGAGATAGATGCAAGAGGAGATGCGTTTAATGTTTGCCTCGTGTCTCTTTCTCTCCGTGTGTTTTTCCATTGCCACCCCATTCTCTCCTCTCATTTCATTCCCCCCAAACTTATTTTACATGCAAATTTACATGTCCGACTCCAATACAAACGGAGTGTGGGACTCGCTGAGTGAGATAAAGGCTCCAAACCTGGTCTCTCACTCTCTCTATATAGGAGGAGCGATCGAAATCCCGTTTCGTGTCATTGTTATTTGTTGATCTTATTAGAAAAGAGGAAATTTGGAGTTAACTGAAAACAGAGTGTTTTCTCCGTCAGTGACACGGGCTATATAATATGGGCTGGTTGAAGGGGAAATTCAAGTTTTCCAACCGATTCATTCCATTCAATAATAGAAATTCTTTGTATCATCATCATCATCATATTCAGCCTGGGAAAGCTTGTGTCCTCTCATGCTGCTGTGCTGTGGCTTTACTACTGTAGGCACGGCACACTCCGTATTCCGTATTACATTCTGACTCTTTTCTTTCTATAAAAACGCACATTTATTGAACAGGCTCATTCCCTTCACCACCACGCGTCACTAATAATACCAGAGTTAAAGCCCATTACGGATTGCCATCCTCCCAGAGCTTCTCTATTGCTATTTACAAAACTAATAGAGATCATTTTGCCTCCTGCAACAAGAAAAAAAAGAAACTTGTTTTGATCTGACCGGGTGCTGCTGCTACAACAGCGAGCAAGCATCGAGCCGAGCCACACACATAACAACAACAACATTTTCCCATTTCACCGCTTTCTCCCTTTACTTTCACTTTCAACTGAGGAAGTTGGCTTTAATATTCCTCTTCCGCCACACCGTTTTATATTCCCATCGTCGGGCTCGATTTGAGTCTCAATAATTCTCTCAATCCATATTCCATTAGGGCTATATATATTCCATTCCATCCATTGCATTGCATTATATTATTATGTTATTATTCCCTCTCCAAACCAACAACAACTTTCCTCCCTCAATTCAATTTCACATTTGATGCTTATTTCCTCTCGCTATAAATACACCAGGCAGGCCGGAGAGAGGGGAAATGCTCAACAAGATGAAGTAATAGAATGAATCTTTCTCTTCTTTTTTCAGAGAGCAACCAGAGAAAATTTTATTATATTATTATGAGAATTACTTGACGCTTCTGGTCCTCTTATCGGATGTAGTGGCTTCTTTCTCTCTCTCTCTCGTTGCCGATATATGAGAGGAGCAACACCTCGGAAAATTTCATTTCTGCTCAAAACCCTACACCCACTACCTACCTATTGCCTACTTACTAAAAACCCATCCAATCGAACGACGAAACTATCCTGTTGTCTATACAGATACACATTTTCTCCCAAACTAAACTCACCATTCCCACATCCAGTCCATATTTATCGGGGAAAAGTTGTCCGTAATGGGCTTACCGGTGGTGGTGGCCGGACGAGTATATACCAACAACTCCCTGTTTTGTCTTTTTTATGAAAAGTTTTGCTTGCTCGTCGGGAGGAAAGGAAATGAAATGGGGCTACTACGCGGCTCCCTCCCACGTTATCTTTGATTTTTGTGTCAGGAAATGGGGCCGTTTCGAAGGAGAAAAGTTGGGCGACTTTTTTTTTCCTTTGTGAGATGTGAAGCGAAAATGAGCTTAGCGAAGATTAATTCAATCAGGTCCATCCTAATAACTGCCAAAGTGGACTACTACTACTCTTGAGTAAACTGTATTAAGATGTTGTCTTGTCGGTGATAACAAAGGGGGAAGTAGCAAAATAACTTGATGGGATGGAGCATTATTTTTTCTTTTCTTTACCTCTCTCGCCCAGGTGGCAACACTCCCCTTATTGTCGTCCAGCATTACGACCTGAGGGCTGAATCCCGAAGAGGCTAAAGTTGGACCTAAATTGTTTGCGAGGAATTTCCTCATGTCGGCTGCCCTCCATCCCATGCAGTTAAAGGGCCTGAGGAAGGGAAAATCACTTTTTAGCATTTTTATTTCGTTTAGCTTAGGAGTTTAAAGAGAAAATGTGGGGGATGAGGAGGGAGACGTACCAAAATGGGACAAACCCGTTGAACGGCTCGTTCCCGGTGGTGATTCCCCAGATGTCGACATTTTCCTTTTTGTAGTCTTGGAGGAATCTGAGAAATGGGGGATATTGGTAATTTTTGGAATTAGATGTCATTTCCAGTTTGTAGGAGGTGGTGTGAGTGGTGGTATAGTGAGATATTAAAAGCCGCCAGTACGGTTACCTTACGAAATAGTCGGCCCATTGTTGATAAAACTCCCGTTTTAATTGCCCCTTCCCGTGGATCTGACCACTGGTTTTCATCCAACCTGGGGCGCTCCAGGGAGAGGCAAGCAGTTTCACATTGTTCCCGGATAGAGACTGAGCCCAGTGTATGTACGGAATCTAAATTCACACACATAACACAAGTACAATCAGAACTTTTCAGACAATTCACATTTATTACCTCTCACATTACGATGGAACAGTGGACTTCATCTATCAAATGAAGAAATGTCCGTGATTTGAAATTAATTTTATATGGCAATATACTTAAACATGAAAAAACGCAAAAAAAATGTAGTCCAGCATTGTTTATCAGTTGGCTCCAACGACTAAAGGAAAGATTGGAATAAATGATTTAATGTATATACCTATAATAAATTGATATTGTTTCCAGTCGGCCGGGAACTAATCAATACAATGTAATAAAGTAAATAGATAATGACATATTTTGCTGTGTCACACCTTGTTAATTTCTTTCTGCCACGAACATACCTAAATCCCACCTAATAGCATTTTAGAATTCAGGAGTTTGTAAATAATTTTATATGGCAGTTTACTTAAGCTAAATTACCTACTCAGTTTATCTCATCCAATTACATTGAAGAAAATGATATGTAATGATATGTACTAGCATATGTAATAGGAAGTTCATTTAAAAATATTTAGAAAAAGTATCCAAATTGAGACTGCTCTTTATTATCACACGACACGCCTTGCTCTCATTTGAGAATCCACCCCATAAATTGCAGCTTTCCGAAGAATCCCGCTAAAATGCTTTTCCTTTCTAATTCCTGGCGTTACACCTCAATTTTCGCTAGGGTGAAATGAGAACAAAAACAACTTAAATAGAACAGTTTGTATAAGAAAGAGCAGCATATATTTTCCATAAGAACGATTCCTCCCTTTTGTTAATGACGTCTTGTATGCCCGTGCACGTGCAAACCTCCAACCGTATCAAATTAAATAAATCAAGTGCCTGCGAAGTTGCAAATTATATATTTTTTTTTCTTCAAAAATATTTACCATGTGTATGTCATATAATTTCCACCCTCTCTAGTAATTTAATCCTGCAAGCTATCCTAAAATTCAAAATTAAGGCCACATCCCCTATACCTCTTTATATTCCATGCCAATTCTGCAAATTATCCAGCCATATCCAGTTTATGACTACGTAGGTAGGTAGTTGGTGCTTTCCCTCTGCTTTTACGCAGTAAAACTCCATAATCAAATCATCATCATCATGAGTCATGACACACCTTCTCAAAATAGAAAGCAGAGAGCTCCACTTTCCTCAAGCACGATAATGAACTCGACTCTACATCTACATAACATTATCCTATTCTACATATTCTACACATCTACACAACCCATTTTCCCTAAAACCTGAAATTCAATATGGTTAATTCCTAAAAACTAATTGATGGTCGGCATCATGCTCCAGTTCATGATAACATCATCATCATCACTGGAAACGCGAATTAGCCGATGTCACAAAAGGATATAATATTATTATTTCCCCTCTGTGTTATACTCTATATATAAAAAAGGGGGAGTTGGGAGTAAATATTTACTTTCAACTTGAAATCCTCAGGCTGGAGTGCGAACCTTGTGAGATTCGCGTCCACCCCGCCGAGCTCCTCCACCTCGTCATCGTACGTGTATGCCCTGGTTGAGAAATCCGTTCCACCGATTGGAACTCTGCCCATACTGTAGTCGATCCCGGTTTTCCCAAAATATGACCTGGAATGGAAATGGGATTGGTTGGTCACAGAAAAAAACACACAAAACTCTGATACATTACCTTTTTACCAACTTGACATTTAATATGGGAGGAAATTGGATGCACCTCAACTCCCCTCCTTCCATCCAACACCACCACACTTTTTCCTCCTAAAAAAACACACAAAACTCTGATACATTACCTTTTTACCAACTTGACATTTAATATGGGAGGAAATTGGATGCACCTCAACTACTCCCCTCCTTCCATCCAACACCACCACCCTTTTTTCCTCCCAATATATATATATATTCCCCTTCTTCACACAATTTGCATATTATGTGCGTAATACATTTTTTCTCAATGTCTATTGTAACCCCGTAAAACACATTGGGATTGAGATATATACATACCGTTTTTTTTCTTCTTTTTCTCGGCATGTATAACAACTCATCTGATCCCACATTTCTAAACAAAAATATATTATCGTGTCTTGATCGCTACTCTTTTTTTTCTCTTCTTCTTCTTCTTTTCCTTCAAGAAAATAATGGCCAAGGCCAAACCAAACCACAGCACAGTGAGCGAATTGAGGAGGCACACCACTTGTGTATTATGCAATCACACTCTGTAATAGTATGAACATCAATGGACAGGAAAATGGGAGAGTAAATGGATGGACATGCAAAAAAAGCGATCCTATTTCCCCAATCCAATCTTGCCCACAAAAAAATGCTCTTTTATCACAGGTCCAAACAAGGACAACTCCTTCTCCCTCTCTCTCTCTCTATCACACAATTTTCTGGGTTATACTTTGTCAAAGTCGGGGGCTATGGTTCCAAGTCCCATCAAAAAAAAAAGAAGAAGTGGGACTCCTTTCTTCTTTCTCTCTTCTGCTACCCCCTATTGTACGTATTTACATCAAAGGAACCAACCATTTCCCCCATTCAAACAACCATCATCGTCATCATCATCATGTAGATCGGCCTCGGCATGTTTCAAAATGAGAAAAGAAAATCAGAATCACAATGAAAAATCGATGTTTTCAACAAAAGTCCTATTTTGTCAACAACAAGAAGCAGAAGAAGAAGAAGAAGAAAAAAAAGAGTTTTGTTGAAAAAACGAGACGAGATTTTTTTTTCTATTGAAAAAAAAACCCGGATAATGACTGTCTCCCAGACTGGTTATGGTTGTTCATTTTTTCATCATTATGACATATTTCCGCCAACTCTCTCTCTCTCTCTCCCTCAAGTGAGTCTGTGGAGGGGTTTTTGACGCAAGAAACTGTTTCAACAATTCACTCAGAAAAAAACTGCTACATTTTTGCCACATAAGAAGAAAAGAAGAAGAAAATTGGGAGGTACTCATCTGCAAACCGACCGAACCCAGGAAAAACAGTTTTTCTCCTCTTTTCTCCCATTTTCTTCTTCTCCCATCTTCAACTTACTCTCCTTTCTTACATTTTTTTCTCCTCTAAATCTAATCAAAGTTGGTTGACAGGGGTTCGACAGACGGACACATATGCATCCATACATCATATTTCATATCCCGAAGAAGAAGAAGAAAAAAAAATTTCTGATTTCTTCCCACCAGGAAGAGAAGAAGAAGAAGTAGAAACCTCCGTTTTTTTCTCTCCTGACAGCCTTTGCTTAGTTTTGCTCTTTTTCTTTTCCTTGTCCCAAATTTTCGACTGTGTGGCTAAACGGAAGCCAACGGAAGTTTCGTTTTTTTTCTTCTTCTTCTCTTCTCTCTTCTCTCCACTCTCGACTCTCCTGTTTTGTCAGATGAAGATAAAACTGACGATGAGAAAAGGGACGCGCAGCAGCCCTTCTTCTTCTCATTTTTGCTGATCCGAATAAAACAGGCTCGGGTGGGTGGATTTTATGCATATGAGCCTCCATTTTTTTTCTGTGATACGATACGATACGGTCTCTATTTTTGCTCTATTTTTGGGCAAAACTGGTTAACGGCTAAATTGGAATGCGCGTGGTACATACATAAATATTATCTATATATAGGTATTTTTTTGTTCATACTTCATAAGATTCTCCTGAGTAGGTTGACTGAGCATTCCAATGTTAATCCCGGCTGCGTCCGTGAAAGCTCCTCCATATCCTAAAACTTTTTGATATTGAACGTCCCTCTGGATCGTGAATCTGGTCAGCTTGTCTGGTCTCGGGAAATCACCGACTATGGATGGAGAGAAAAAAACATACATGTTGACAAAGATGTAGACAAGTGGAAGAGGAGGAGGAGGCGGCGAGTGCGTATGTATCCTCCGATAAAAGCTTGTTCAGAGAGAGAGAGAGAGAGAGAGGCATTGAAAGTATGCGTAGTTTAGATATGACGGGGATATTAAGATATCATCTGGTGGATATATTAATAGAATGGTAGTGCTTCAGGGAGAAGAACGAAACGAAACGGGGATTGAACTTGATGACGATTTTCGATTGGGGAGCCCATGAAATATTCACTTTGGAAACTCTGTTTACACTTTTTTCACTTTTTTCCTTTTTCTTTTTTGCCAAATGGATGCGGAGATGTCAAACAGAAAAGCAAAGAGACTTTTAAAACCAAGTGAGTGGGTTGGGTAGTGCTTCCTCCTCTGAACATATGATAATATTTGCAAAGACTATCTCATCCTCTCCTCGATTCCTTAATGTATTTCAGATAAGCTCGCACACAGCTAATCCTGGTGATCTTGAACCAATATTGCATTCTGACCTGTTATATTCTTATTTTTTCGTTGATCGAGTTATTTATTTTTGGCATGTGTTACAGAAACGGATGGCGTACATAGGTGGGCACTCCTCAAATTGTTAGTTAAGGGAATAGAGATATAAAGTATAAAGAAATTTTGCTTCTTAATCTATGGTTAAGCTAGAAACTTTTTCTAAAAGATTTTTTTTTAGCTTCCCAAAATCACCCTCAAATATAGAGTTCCTAACCTGAGAATAGGGTGAGGGGGAGGGACAGCTTCCACAACTCATAGTCATGGTGGTTGACCGTGGAGGTGGTGGTGGTAGTGGGTGGGATAAAATAGCTAGTCCACCGTCGACTATGAGGACACCAACTGACAATGCTAGCAACACTGAGAAGGAGCGCTGTGCGCTTCAAATGCCCATCTGTGGACGCCGCAGCAAAGAGCAGAGCAACCAACACAACTAGAACGGAAATGGAAAAAAGAAGAAAAAATTTTTGGTGCTTTTTTTGGTGGAAACTCCTTTTTCTCCCAAAATTTATGAGACTTACGCACGTCATAAATAAATGATAAATAATATATATATATTTTTTAAAAAACTTGTGTATAATGGAAGGGAAGGCTGAGACTGCCCGTCCAAACACTATACCATCAAGATTATATCATCGCAAAAGGGAAAAAATAACCATTCCGACAGAAAAAAAAGTAACCAGATAAAGTTACAAAAAATAAGGTACGTCACGAGAAAGAGCAAAATGGCCAGTTTTGTAAAAAGATATTGCTCCGCAGGGTGAACATCCGGTTTGATGCGGTGCTCCTCCCTGACATCCACTACAACTCACGTTCCCTCTTAAATTTCAATAAATTCTTAAAACTTCCGTCCATCTTCCAATTGATATTTTCCCCCTATGAAACAAGTACCCTTTATCTCACGTAGCATACATGTGTGTGCTCTGGTGGATTGAATTTATAAAAAAAACTCTCAGAGTTACACAACGAAAGTGTCCTTGATATTCTAAAACTGTACACACTTCAACCCTTTATTTTTGAATATTGAGTGACCGACCCTGGAATCCTCTGAAACCGGATTTAACTCCATTCCAGGAGAAATAACCCCTTTCAAAAAAGTCAAAAGCGATTATATTTTGTATTTTCACATTGTATGCCCCCCTACCCACCATCCATCTCCAATTGCCATTCCACACACGGACTCATAAATCAAAGGAAAAATGTCCAAGTCCTAAGCTCATGTTTCCACCAGAATCATATGAGCCAGGCCAGGTGGAATGGTTAGCCTATAAACAAAAAAGAAAATCCCTGGAATCGAAACTGAGTCTTTCAGTCTCAGCTTCCCTGTTTCTGAGGATAATGACTGTCAGGTGAATATCGGATTCTTCTTTTTTATCCCGTCACCGTCATACCGGTCATCATCATCATCTTGTGAAGGTGGTTCCAGAATCTTAATGTCATTGCACCTCACCTCCACGTGCACCTCCAAAAAATTTTCAAGGTGAACCCCCTAATCGATACTTTTCCCATAAATACTCATTAACCCTTTCCGCCACCACCGACCGCCGTTTTGCTGCTCGGAAAATGTTTTCCCGCTGCTTAAGTTGTCCGGGAATGAGAGGCAAGATATCGTGGAGGGAGGGAGTGAAGTCGCCTCCGTGAAGTCGGGAAACAAGTTTGGTTAGGGCGTGTGTTGTAAAACCAGCGAGAAATTTGTGTTTTATTGTGGTTAGGTGAAAAGTTCAATGTCTCGCTTGGCTAGCTCCTCAGGGCTTAATTTTGACACGGTGTGCATGCATAAAACCAAAACTAACTTTTTTCAGCTCTGTTGGCTGCATTCATTAACTTGATCCACACACAGCCTACCTGATCAACAAACCCTCCCTACTCCCTACCCCTCCTTGTTTGTCTTCCGGAGGAGAAACGTTTTTTCTCGAGGGAAAAATCGCTCAAAAGTCGGCTCCCCCGGGGATGTCTTAATATCTCAAGAAAAAAAGTCTACACGGCGGAGGGAACCTTGCTAAGAAAAATCAATGCTCTTCTAAACTTTGCTTTCGTGTATCATGTGACAATATTTTCCGTTAGCTCGATGAATTCCCCCTTTGATGAATATAAATACAGTGACTGGGTGGATCGGTGGATGGATGACTAATTTAGTCAAAGTCGTAAAAAAAAGTTTGTTGACGCAATCCCGGTTTATACTCCTTTTGTTCCAGAGAGAACAAAAGAACATACTAGTTTTTTTTCTCTCTCTCTGGATAACACTCCATATTCATCCTAAACTTGGGCTAAATTGGAGATTCCGTTTCTCCACCTGCGATGAGAATATAACACGTGCTGGGAATGTTATTAAAAAAAGAAGAGGAGGAACACCTCCCTCCCTGCCAGATTTTGATCTGCTATATCTGGGTGCAACCATCTGGAGACATGTATAAAAGAGAGGATAGCAAGCATGAAGTGCAGCATGGTGATGTGATGATGATGATGATGAGCCCCTGAGTGCACCCAACCAGGCCAACCTTGAAATTATCAAAGTGTATTACAATGTCGTGCTGCTGCTGCGTTTAATTTACGTTGATACGCAATATTAATGGGAGAATGCGTAACGGCTTCACGCGTGTTAAGTAATGCCATAACATTATAGCACGCTCATATAAGTAATACGACGACACGTGAGCTGGTCTAGGTACATCCTGAATAAACCCCATACACGCAACAACGGCAACGGCAGCACACGACGACGTTTAGACACAATGTTCGTGTTTTAATGGTCTCTCCTCCTCCTCCTCCTCCTTCTACTTCGCTCCTCTCGCAGTCTCAACCATTAATGAAAATTGTTCAAAGGAGCAGAAAGCAACTTGCCACCTTGATCTTAACTTTGAGGACTGGCTGACTATGGCTGCTCATCATATTTCGCATCGCACAATAGTAGGAGCCTGCTGGCTGACATTGAAAAAAGAACCTAATCTGCCTGCTTTGAAGATCTTTTGTTTGTTTGCTCGCTGTTCATAAAGTTCACTCAACCGGATGGAAATAAGGGAGTATATATGCATACGAATGAAATGAACTGGGATTATAGGAAGGAGACCATTTCATGGGGAAATAGACAGGCTAAAAAGGATTAATTATTGCTATAGGTCAGCATCAAAGGGGGCACACATTATTTGTCCTCTCATCAACGAAAGTCTCTTCCTGCCTCAAAATCTGATATGCGCATACTTTTTTGAGTGTTTTATAAGTGCAGGTCTAATTTTATAGATGGGATGTTCCACAGCCGGAAAACTTGTGTGCATAATATAGTGATCAATAATGATGATGAAGTAATTAAATGTGATGAGTACTTCTCATCCGTTTTTGCAGAAGCCGTCAGCAAAACTAATATTATGACTTTGTGTTTAAAAAAATGCAATTAAAAGTTGTGGACAAACTTACGGAAATCCAATGGATTGAGATGATTCGGGATTATGGGATCCGGTCCTGCTCACGTTTTGGCCAAGTGTCAGTCATCAGGGACGTCATCAGAGTGGTTGGTTTTGGTTCAGACAGAGCAGTGGATATTATTACGGATTGGGGAAAAGAAAACAAATAAAAAAAATATTATATAGGTAGTTATGCATTTTGATGTCAGTTGCAGGGCTCGGCAAAAGGACAGGGTTTTGACAAGATGAGAAAGAGCAAGCAGTAAATATGTCAGGGGGAAACAAAAAAAGTGGGCCGGATATGAAATATAATATATTCTGGACAAGGCCCTAATGATGCACTGGATATGCATAAAGATGTCGTGAGTATTGAAGTGGTATCATCCCAATGACAAAGTGGATAACGGGAAGAAGGCCAGTCATGGGGAAAGACAAGGACAAAAGCGAGACAGGACTGGGGCAAGGAAGAAAGACGGGAAATGGGTGAGATATATATCATCCGAGGGATTTCCACTGGAAAATTTTCAAAGGGAATAATATGGAGAGCGGCGGAGAGAGGATAGAGACGGTGGTGGAGGTGGTGGCGGCGGGTGTGTGTGTGAGGACACAAGGCCCGGCAAAGTTATTTTTGGCATGCGAATATATGGATAGGCAGGCAGGCATTAGGATGAATATAATATATGAATGTAGCTCACCAGCAGCAAAGTTGGTGCTGTCGATGGATGAGAAAAGAGACTGTTGAGATGGGGCAGAAGAGGTGCGATGAGCCGCCTCTCTTGCTCGCACTACGAGATCATCGTGACTGCTCAGCAGGTCGTCCCTCCGGTAGGGCTCCTCTGGCCCGTTGTTGAAGTGGACAATGGATTTATGAAGACGTGAGCCAGTTTTGGTGGAAGTAAAGATTTGCACTTGTCCTCGACTGTCGGGACCCGGTCCTTGTGGGGATGCTCCATTGCTCTCCACCTCATCAAAAGTCTGAGCGGCGGCAGCGGCAGCAACGGACCCAGAGTTCCACGACGATGATGGTGAGGCTGATATTATTGTTTCTAAACTCCTGGAAACACGGGATGGGATAATAATGCCGCCCGGATTTGCACTTTCATGGGGAAGTGAGAGCGAGACGGTGTCGCAATACGTGGAGTTGCAGACGCAGACCACGCTCCCTTTACCAAAGTCGCGGGGAATGCAGGGCAGGAATGTTGTGTCGGAGGAGTCGTAGTAGTCGGGGGAGAAGGGAGTGGCGATCCGGGTGGTTCTCCGTTTTGGAGGTGATACTTCATCGGAGTTGCTGCTGCGGAATGTGACTGGGGTGGAGAAAAAAATGAATTTTTAATAAATCTTTTTTACATTTGAATTTATTGGGCATCTACTTCCTTACATCAAAACCATAACATAACGAACTAAACCACACCTATCTTAAAGGAGAAACTGCGAGTTTATCATAAATTTATCTCAAAGAAAAGAGTCAGAAGAAAACAACCTATCTTGTCGAAAACCAATCGTAGATTTACATTTTTAATTATCGGCGTCAATATTATATCAGAATTACCCGATAAAAGCACCACAAGAACACAAAAGGATGTTCCAACTGACTCATTAAACCCCATAGTGCTCAGTAGTGTGTCCAGTGTCCAGCAGACAGAGTTTATTAGCAATTAAAAAAATACACGCGAAGATGAAACAACAAAGAACAGAGCGTATCTACTATTTACATATTTTGCAACTTGAGTCCATTTTCAAACCCTGTTCCAAAGTATCTCCTTAACTTTTGACGATTTTTTTGCCGAAGACTCGATCACATCACAAGTGGTCCATGCACTGACTTACAATTAGTCTCACTAACAATAAAACTCATCATCACACGAAACACAATGTTAATATTACTATCTGTCACGCCTCGACTGCCAAAGGGAAATGACGCTCCTCGTCCGAAACGACGACTTGTGCTGATAACAGGAAAAGATGATCCTCCAATAAAACTCGTCTATCATTGCAAAAATTACTAATTATTATGTTTTAGACACTTCTTGAGTTGTTTTTTTTCGAGAGGAGGATATATTTTTGAGTGCCAAGCCAAGCTAACTATGAGTTCTTCCTTCCTCCTTGGGCATTGTCGAGGGTCTGAGCAGAAAACGTCAGCTTTTGTTTGGGAAGATGATGGGAAGAGGCGTTATTATGGACAAATATTTTCCAATCAACCTATGCCCACCACCATCACAACGTGGTCGTAGTAGTAGCACTGCTGCAAACGCAAGCCCATCACGGGCTGCACACGACTCATAATGTTGTCTCTTAATTTTTTCCTTGATTATCATCGTCAGAGTCCCAGAGAGTATCACTTTGTATTCGCATCTCATCTCCCTCTGCAGCTCCTTATTGCTGTGAAAAGGTTAGGCAAGGCCGTTTGGTAAATATATACGAATACCTAGCTAGTCAATTCAATACCAATACCACCACGCAAAAAGCGCAGATAATATGCACCATTAAAAGGCAAAAGTGCAGGAGGAGAGCGTAGAGTGTCGCAGATCTTCTCATTTTTTTTACATTTGTCTGCAGAGTCACTAATAAACAATCAAGCAAAACATTGTTGTCTTTGGCATGTTACACAACACATGAACACTCTGAACACAAGTTGGGAGGGAGGACGATGAGATGCAGAGAGAGAGTGCAATCTCCAAGAAAAATGCCATAAACGATCCAATCCACAATCCACACACACGGACACGACACTGTAGACTGTAACTGTGCAAGTGATTTTCATTTCAACCTTTACATAACGACTCATTGTCAGCAGACACCGGCGTTATTATTACACCTGCCTGCCTGTAATTCGCTAATTATTTGCATTTTTACTGCTTCACTGCCTGCCGAAACAATGTCAGCGTGAAGGTAGATGGTGATTTGCCTAATTTGCCGTTTGGTAGTTTTCAGGAAACTCATGATGACTACGCTGCTGCTGATGATGATGAATTAAAAAGGTCGATCAACATTCCGTGTTTTTTCGAGTCAAAAAATGTTTATATGTTTTTATTACACAGAGATAAATGGACGGTGATGGATTAGCACCTGAAAAAAAAACTTGCAGCAGATTTAGCTAAAAGGAGCTTCCCTTCTTCTCACTCAGCTCAGCTCAGCATCTTTGACAAATGATAATAAAAAGTAAGTAGCCTTAGAAAATTCATGGCACGTGCTCATTGTTATATAACATAACATGGGCCCACTTCCTCCCATTTTTTTCGTCGCTCGCTGGAAACCACAAATCCACAGTGGCACATTTTGCACAAAATATACTATAACTATATAACATGATACAATGATTCCGTTTTTGTCTTCCTTGTTTCTTGGTAGAGCATCCAGAGAATACGGAAGAGCCCTGCCCCTTCCCTTCCTCTTCAGCGCTATATATGAGCCATGATATGCATGTAAAAAAAATTTCCATTGTAATCATAGTGGAGGGCTACGAGGCTCGTGTAAATTGAAGTAGAATATGCTGTGTTACATAATATTAACTCTGCATTTGGCATTGATCCACTCAATAATAGGATTTTCTTATGAAAGTATTATGGCGGCTGGGGAGGAGGAACTACTTACAATTAGCTACTTAAAATGTATTAATTTTGCCTTTAGAGTAAAAAGTAAGTAAGAGATAGCGGTAGAGCAGCAGAGTGTCGCACTTGACCCAAATTGAGGTTAGGCTGTGGGCATTACTTGTATGTACACAAGGCAGTAAAGCTGGTGCATATAATATAAATTTTAGCAGTGGCTTGTTTAATTAGTTGAGAGATTGTTGTGAGATGGTTGCTTTTCGGCAATAAAAAGGCGATATTTAATATTGAACATAATAATACTAAATAAATATGCTCGTTAAATGGTGCTAATAATGTGGTTGTAGGTGGAATAGGAAACATTAAATGATTGTTTTAGGATCGACGCGCTTCATAAATTTCCTTACGTGGTACATTGTTCAAACTCAATAAAAAATTTTTGACCTTACTAACCTACAGTTAAAGGAACATCCGTGCAGCTTTTAAAAAACGTTTGACGTTTAACTCACCCCGAATTACACTTTGACCTCATGCTCATCGTGGCCAACCTTGACACGACAACGATCTATCATCATCCACTTTTTAAAAAACTTCTCCTCTTCTCTATCAGTTCCCCATTCAAGATGAGTTTGCACATTTAATTAGGAAACAAAAAAACCAAAATGCTCACTCTCCCTCAAGGTTACACACATTTGCTTGAACATCCATCCTACCGACTGAGCAAATCCTCTTAAAGTTGGAGTAGTAACAATGAGAATACACACACTTTGCTCTGCTAATTAACAGATTGAGTTGCATTGTAACATTGTATTATTGTATCCCAACCAAAAAGTGTTTTGTAATCATGCAAAGTAAGTGTCCCATCTCCATCTCCAAAACAAGTCCCATCTCTCCTCAAATAAGGCTCTCCCCACCTCTCTGTCTGGTTATCAAAAAAGGGAGCATTGCTATGCACTTTCGATCCTCCGCCCTCTTCAAATAAAACAATGCAAAGAAAGAAGCCTCCTGCACACAAAGTGCTCGTTGAAGTTACAATTTGTTACTCAAACTATATACAATTTATATAATATCTGTTTGCAAGGGACAAGCTAGGTTGTGTGTAATCCATTTTAGTGGTTTATTATTATTATTGCTTATCATCTCGAACAGCTAAACAACTTGTACCCCTCCACACACCTGCTGCTAATTACTCGTGATTTTCAGCCAGCGTGCCTGTGGGTACCTACCTATACACAACAAATTAGCTATGAGCAAAAAATGTTGTAGGTAGAATATTGTCTTGTGTATGCTTTACACGCATTTTTTTGTGCCACCAACATATTTTGTTATCTTCAATTGGCACACAGGTGGACGCACCTTAGCGAAAAAATATATTTCTAGTCATATATGCACATGATTGTTTAATTGACTGCCAGGAAGTCATCATTCTCATTGTATAATCTTTTTTCTTTCTTTTTGCACAGTTCCATCATCATTTTAAAATTTTTGCCTCGTCACGTCTCCAAGGTGGAATAGCCTGCTGAGAAATCCATTCCGAAGGTAGCAAGGTCTCGTCTCCGCTGCCTCCTCCTAATTTTCAAATAATGTAATTACAAAAGCTGTCTCCTATTGTCACACTTTTTGTCATCTAGTCCGCAGTCCGCATCTCCTCAAAAGACTTTTGCTGGCGCCAGAGAGGGGATTATTACAGTCGTGATTGGAAAACAAGGGTTGCGCTGCCGCTGCTTCTGCTGCATCCATCTCTCTCTACTACTTCAACCTTGGTATTACTAGAAGCATAATAGAATCCAAGCGTTATGTTGCGTTGCTGCGTGCGAGGGTCCTCGAAAATAGAACTTCGTGATACTCATCGTCATCATCAGCATCACATCATCATCATCACCAACACACTTGTCAACAAATGAGGGACTACTGCAGAAAGGGAAATTAATTCGACTAGTTTGTTATCATCATCATATTGATTCAGATGCATAAAAGATGAGAAGAGAGAGAGAGAGAGAAGTGATGATGTGATGGCATTGATGATGGGATCCGGGTCTCGGTCCTTCCTTCTTTTGATCACATCATCAACAGCGTAGCTCTGCTGCTGTAATTGAAAATGTAGACCAAGATCACTGGGTCAATGTCACTTTGACATTTCCTATGACAGCGTCTTTCATGCTTGATACATCAACAACCCAACAACGCAGTCAAGCGGTGTGTGTATTTTTACGCAAAAATTTGGTGAATCACAGAAAAAATGAGTAGGTAATAACCGCTCTTCCAACCCAAGTAGTGATGCAATGCCACAATGCCAGCCAGCTGCCATGCCAGGCCACTTTTTTGTGCAATAACAAAATATTTACATAGGTTTTGGGATTGTAATAGACATGCTGCTAACAAGTTACTGAGTAGCTCTGAGCTATCACATGTGTCACATTGCAGAGTCGTGCTAAACTGGTTTGCCTTGATATGCATATATTGGATGAATGCGAGGGAGGACACGGCAGGAAAAATATTTCAGGTATGAGTAACTAACGTGCCAATCGTTATTTTAAGAAAAACATGATAGTCTTAATAAGAAATAGGTCATTTTTTATTTTGTCGTAGATTTTTAAAACACGAAAATGGGAATAACCCGCCTTCCACCCTGCCACCACGGCACCTAGAAAAACGTTACCAAAAAAACACCCTCCCGCAGCATCTCGCATTTTTCTCTGTAGGAAGTGCGAAAAACACGTCATGACTTTTTCTCCTCAACACGCAAAAAAATGACCTACTCGTCGGGCAACAATTTAGTCCCATCTTCCAACTTGCCATTATCACAACCCCTTTGAATTAGAAACAACAAAGAAAAAATGACGACGACGACGAGATTTTAACTAAAAGCAAACCCATTTCCCTTTTTGTTTTCCCCGTTCCAAGTTCCAAGGCCCTCGTTAGTCTCACAAAGGAGGAAAAAAATGACGTTACACGAAGAAAAAACACACAGGACAAGCCGTCCATGCAACGTGAAACTAATAACACGCATATATAAAAAAAACTGCAACTCTTCTAAACATTTCGCTTTTTTAATGGCAAGAATCAAGAGTTCACGCAGCTTCACAAAACACTTCACTTTCCTCTGTCAGACGAATAGAATATAAAAACTCTGGTGCATAAAAAGAAGGAGAAAAAACACAGAGCTCACCCCCCCCCCTCCGTCCACACAGCCCAAACTATATCTTTATCTCGTCGAGATGGAGAAGAAAAAAAATGTTTTTTTCGCAAAAGGAAAAGGAGACAATGGCTGGTAAAAAGGAAGAAACACGAGCAGAGGATATTGTCGGACATTTTTTTCCTCCTTTTCATCCGATTTTGAAAGAGTGAAAAACAGGGAAACACGGGGAAAAAAGTGTATGTATAGTAGTAATAGTAGGCTGAATGTAGCAGGTTCAAAGGAATAACACGTATTTTTGTCGGGTGAGAGCCAGTCACAAAAAAGGGAGACAGTGTTGAGCATATCACAGTCATAAATCTTGCAACTGTTCAACCATCGAATATAAATCATGGGCAGAGCAAGAGCAAGTAACTAAGTCATATACACACACACAGCGAGAGAGAGAGAGAGTCCTGACTACTAGTGGGTCCCAACAAAAACTTTCAACTAGGTAGAGATTCCATCCTCAAATAGGCTTTTCCCAACAAGAAGAAGCAAGAAGGAAGAAGAAAAAAAAAATGCCCAAACTCTGTCTTCTTCTTCTTTTTTTTCTCAAAACCATTGTGGTCTTATGAAGTAGAGGAGATCGAGCCATTAGAGGCCCATAAAGCATGCGAAAATACCCTTCGATTGTGAATATTCGGAGGGAATGGTTGGCTGGACAGGGATCCCCCATTTCATTTTGCACAAACATCCATTCTCACACCAGGACTCCAACTCTCTCTCTTTCTCTCTCTCTCTCTCTTTCTGTCTACTGTGTGCCAAGGTACTGTTTTGCATAATAGGATGGAGATCTATTAAAAGGAGGAAATGCTCCAAATGTTCTTCTTCTTCTCCTCTTCTGTCCTGCTCGTCATGCCGGATTATTATACTAGTGTCGTGGAGAACGGGAAGCGGCTTTTCCCTCCCAAAACTGCAACAAAGGAGGGCCATTTAGGCAAAAAGAAAAAAAAGAAGAAGGAGAAGGAGAAAAGCAGGAGGTTCTGGTTCCTCGACCAATTTTCTTGGCGTACAGACAGTGTACACAGTAGCCAGCACAGGATGAAAACAACATTGGAGCTTTTCTGCCATAATAATAATAAGAATAAGTTTGGCTACTTGGGTACAACTACCTACACACTCTGTTATGTAGTCTCAAATTTCAAAACTATTATTTATTCCTTCCAGGCTCCACTGACTGCCGTTGCCGACTTGAGAGAGAGAAAGAAAAACTCTCCAATCCAGCAGATTTCTTCTTCTTGGGAGCAAAGACTGTCACGAGGAAAAGGAATCAGGGAAGCAGACATCATCATNGAGAGAAAGAAAAACTCTCCAATCCAGCAGATTTCTTCTTCTTGGGAGCAAAGACTGTCACGAGGAAAAGGAATCAGGGAAGCAGTCATCATCATTTTCATTTCTTCTTCCTCTCCTCGTCTCTTCTTTCGTTTTTACTTTTGAGATTCCAACAAAAGGAAGAGTGTGTAAGTAAGTTGTGTGTTTGTGTGTGTGGAGTGGAGAGTGGAGCGTGGCTGGTCGCTGTGCTCGCATGAGCGGCACGGCATGGCACGGCACGAGGAGGAGGATGGAATAGATCATACGGGCTTGTAAATTGATACGGGCGAGTGAAAAGTGAAAATAGAGGAGCATGACTGACTGCATAATAATGATAATGTTATTACATACAAATCAGTCGAGGGGAGGAGGGTTGGGGGGGGTCCACGAGGAAGATGTCCTTGAGTAGAGTAGCCTTCTGCTTTTCCTCCCCGGATTTTCAAGACCACCACACCACGGCTCGTTTGTAGCTTTATTATTGTCCTGTTGCGAATAACAGAGTTTCGTTTTTGGAAAAGGAACGTTTTTTTTTGTTTTATTTTAAATAAAGATGAATCATATAGCATATAACTTACTTAATTTGCATTCCTCTTGTTTCACCTTCTGATCCCATTCACACACTTGTAGCTTTATTATTGTCCTGTTGCGAACAACCGAGTTTCGTTTTTGGAAAAGGAACGTTTTTTTGTTTTATTTTAAATAAAGATGAATCATATAGCATATAACTTACTTAATTTGCATTCCTCTTGTTTCACCTTCTGATCCCATTCACACACCACACCACCTCGAAGAAATAGTACATAATATAACTTTTCATTTTGCACCGGGCTACTCACCTCTGTCGCATAATTTTTCTGGGGAAATGCATAAAACTCAATTTTCAAACTTGTGTTGAGCTAAAACCACTTGTTCCACCGGAGCAAAAGAGAGAGAGAGAGTGAAAAAAAACTAATGTTTCGCTGTGATTCCTTTTTTTAGTCCTCCTGGTGCACTCTCAACTTTTTTTCATGAGAGAGAAAAAAAAATCTGCGCATATATATACTGCTTGTTCCACTTTTCCCCCCACTGTTACATAATGGTCTCTCTCTAGTCCCTACATCCTGGATACTTTTTAATTTTTTTTTCTACTGGGGCAAAACCCGTAAAAAGACTTTTTTGTAAACCAAGCGACTTGCACGAGAAAATAGTGTATAGTGGTGGCGGTGGTGGGTGGAAGGTGGGTTGCAAAAGACAAAAAAAAATGTAGTGAGGTGGTGATGATAGGAGAGAACCTGGGGAATAGTTTTATGTCCCACTTTTCCCTTATTTTTTCTCTCTCCTCTCTCCTTTCCCTGAATATTATCAAAAGTTACGGCCACCCAGAGGGATATAAAAATGTGTTGGGGGGGAGGATCCAGCCATTGGGAAAAAACTGGAATTTAATGGAGAGCATAAACAAGAAGGCATTTGGAGCAGCCGCCTAAATGACATTTTTCTTATTTACACAAGGCCCCAAATAAAGATCCCATTAGAGGGCCGTGTTTTACAAGACGGTGGAGGTGGGGGGAATAAGAGGAATAATATATAATGGGGTGCAAATGCATAGGCTGCACAAGAACGAATGGGTAGACAAAATGTGCAGCTAAATTGGAGGATGCATAACGCCGTTGAAAAAATTACACAAAACACGAATGTCGAGAATAGGCAACAGATCAAATTATGCATTGCCAGGAGTTGTTTCGCAGGACTAAAAAGCGTTAAAAGAACTACGCAAGTCGACCTCGTAATAAATGATATAATGTACATCGTGAAAACAACCATCTTGAGAATTCTGATTAAACCACGGAGACCTCTGAAAAGTCCTCTTCTCTTCTGTTTGACCTGTCCTACATTCGAGAAAGTTGTCGAAAAAAAACTCCATTTTTTCCCCTTCTTTCTTTCTTTTCTTTCTTCAAAGGACAGAGGGAACACTGCTGGAAGCCAATTATAAAGTGAGTCTCCCAGAAAATTATATAACCGGCAGATATAAAATGAAAGTTTGAATACTACATTTTTTGTTGCAAAAAACTCAAAAAGTAAAACAAAGTGTCGTGTGCAAAAAAAAAGAGTGCACCTTGTGGCAACACACGACAGAGACTGTTGTGCTGCTCTGCTATTGCTTGCACAGTTTGAAATATAAATATAAATGGGTTGACTTACGGCGTAGCTGTAGCCTACTTTAGTATTTTTTTTAGTATACTACCCGTTTGTTGGTAATTCAAGAAGGTGGTACGGTTACCGTAGCCTGAGAATGGATTTTTGCGAGTTGGAGTTTCGAGGTGGTGATGGGCAGGTCGCAGTGTCACTGTTTAAAATTCAAGGAGATACAAGTAGGCCGATGGAATAATTGAGGTGGCTTACCGAGATGTGAACCTTGATGAAACAAGGATTTATGTTTATTCTCTCGTTTATGTTTACCCAGGTTTTACCTGCATCAACATCATCAAATTAAATGCTGTCCCCTGCATATTTTAGGTAATTGACAAGAGAGGAGGAAGGAAGGAAAGGAAGGCCGTTTCTAATCTGATAAAATATTAATCTTGCCTTGTTCCCCCGTTCTTGCTACACAACAACAGCAACAAAGTATATACGTAGCGCTTTCCATTTGCCCCATCGCATCGTATACAACTGTCAAACCCTACTTTTCTCCACTTTTTATCTCGAGGAAATTAGAGAAGAGGAAAAAAATTGCATTTGCTAAAAAACCTGCCCTACCTCCATTTTCCCATTTTTCCTTGTTTCTTCTTCTTCTCTCAAAGCCCAAAGTAAAAATCAATCTTTGATTTGTTTCCACTTTGCAAAACTTTAATTCACCGAATTGAATCCTCCTCTTTTTTATCGGCTTCTCAGCGTCCAAAATATAAAGTGGATGAGTAGACAAGAGATTTTATTCCTCCGCCGTCCCCGTCCCCGCTCCCGCGTCATTATCCGAAAAACGGATATTATTTCCTCCAAAACTCCTTTTAGTCACAAAAGAGAGCCCCTGTTCCCGCTAAGTCGAAAGACAAAAGAGTCTTTTCTTATCCAAACACAAAACAAGAAAGGGGGAAAGAAACCACAAGGGAAACTTTTTTGTCGCAAAATACCGTCAAATTTACTTTTACTCTTGCAATCAGCTCCTGCGAGAGAGAGAGAGAAAGTGAGCCGACTATACGGACGACGACGACGACGGACTACCTAGCCACCACCACCACGCCGTTTTGTTCCAGTAATGAAGAACCACTTCTTCTTCTACCGGGAGGATCAGAGCTTACAAGGGAAAAAACTTAGAATGCAGAATTAAAAGGAGCCTTCAGCTTTCTCTCCGCAAAAGAAGAAGAAGAAGAAGGAAAAAAATTCTCCTCCAGGGAGGGAAAAAAATCCGGCTAAGGAACACAAAAACTTAACAAAAGCCCTATCCACCAAGAAGAGAACACGCTGACACACTTAGATTTCAAAGAGCTCCACCAACCACCCCACCACCATCGCCTAAGCCAAGCCAGCAAGGTATTAAAAATCTGTATAGCAGCAGCAAGAGGAGCATAATAATAATATGTATAAAGCATAGCTTATAGGATAGAGTTTTATTTTTTGGCCAGGGTGAAAATGAATGTTTCTTATTCTTCTTTGCCTACTACTCAACCTCCACTTTGTCTTCCACCCAGAGAGTCCACCCGCTTTCCCACTTTTTCATACGTAATATGGAAAGATGGCGGACTGAATGGTTGTGTGTTTGTGTCTCGCCTAATAAATCTTGGTAAATTACCCCAACACCGTGCAATGAATTATCCGCTCGTTACAACGAAATGCTATCAGCTTAAGAGTAACAAAGACGGGGGAAAAACTTTGTCCTCTCATCCTATCTTCCTATTCCTACCATTCTCCCTCTCTCCCTTTTGCAAAAAAAAACACAAGAAGAGTTCTCAAGTCGGCGGAAAACAAGTCTGGATATGTATATGGAACTACTCTACTCTTCTTCACTCCATAGGAGTCCAACAACAGACTTTTGGAGTCGGAGTCGACGACGAGGAGCAGAGAGGAGGCGAAAATCCATAAAGAATATTTTTTTCTAGCTTATAAACCATTAAAGTTTTAGGGAGTAGTAGGTAGTCACCTAGTTTGATCCTGAATTCAAGTGGCATCCTCCAAAATCCAGCAGCAGCCGCAGCCGTAGCCGTAGCCTCCTCGCTTCTTCTTGGACTATATAACGTAATTGAAAGTTTGTTTATGGCTTATCCCATATTTTTTTTCCTTTCCTTCATTGTTCCTTAGTGCACCTAGTGGTGCAGCTCTAATGTCCTCGACGAACCAACTGGCCCGATCATATTCATAAGTTTATATATAAAGTATTTATTATTTTCTCTGATAGTTCCATGTTCCTCAGTTCATTATAAGCCACAAGGCAAGGGAAAAACTTTGCTTTGGAATGCCTCACTTTTTTTTCTCTCTCTCTCTCTCTCGAGAAGATAAATAACTTTTTGTGTTGAATCTATTTAGCCTATTAAAATCCAGCTAGCATATCAGCCGAAAGGGAAAAACAGGACTAATTTAATGGGCAAAATTTTGTTCAAAGACCAAGACATCATTTGCAGGGGAGTAAATTCGGCCGTTTTTGGTACCATATAATATGTATTCAGTACAATAAAGCTAAATACTTAGGAGGCTAGTTGCTTACAATCCACTTTTTATTGCGTATTTATTTTGAGTGGGGGTTCCGTTGGAGCTAGGCTGGCTGGTGGGGTAGTGTATCGCATATCGGGGAGAAGATGATGATATGCAACTTACAAACTTTTCGGAGAATGGTCCAAGCAGAGATGCTGGAAAGTGGTGGGCGCTGCGCTGCTGCTTCATCTCTATTCATAAAATGTGGACGACGTGTTTAACAGTTGGTGTAATTAATAGCGTAAACAAATGTTCCAAAATGCTACACCAGCAGCACATAAGCATCATGCTCTTGGAAAATACCAATTCTTCCAATTTTTCTTCGAGTCCCCCCTAAAAAATCCATAAATAGCACCAGTGGCATATGATGACATTAAGGAAGTCTATTGTGAACTGAACTCCGTGTAATAATCTGAAGTCGTCGACGACGTCTTTTCTCCCCCCACTTCAAAAAAAAAAGTTTTCTTTTGCCCATTCCCCCTCCATCCAACCAACCCTTTTTCAAAAACTACACACAATACGATGATGATGATGATGGTGGTGGGGGAGGGGAGGGAGCGTAGAAGACGCCTAATGTTGTCGTGTCGTCGTAACATGATGTAAAAACTTGTGTTCCCAGGTTGTACACATTATTTTGTGGTGATCGCTAGCTAACCAGACTGGAAAATATTTTCAAAAGATTTCCACGTCACATTATCCTCCATTCCATACTTTAAAAACCGAGTTGACATTCCTTTGCGTTGTTCTCGGCTGCGTAGATTGTGGATATATATAGTGATACACTTCATGGGTGACCTCGCCACTACCTTGTGTGTGCCTAGTATAGTATAGCAAGCAGCAACTAAAAAAGCAGAGAGTTCATTTTGGAACCCAAGCAAGTCCCCGTATTTCTTCTTGACTAGGTTAGACAGAACGGCTCTTTATATAGCTCGAAATAATAGGTGTTGTATTTTAGCGTAGACACACGGCGAGAGCTAACTGAACTTTAGCTCCTCGTTTCCACTTGTTTTAGTTGTTTTCGGGAATGAGAGTCGAGTCATTCGGATTCTCATTAAATCTTACGACAGTGTGTTTTGTTGGGGGAACTCGAGTGGAACTTCAGATGGCCCATCAGACTAAACACACGACGGAATCACAAAGTAAGGAAGGACGGGAGGGAGACGAGGCAGAATCACAAAAACCCACACACACTCTCTCTATCTCTGAGTCGGTATTGAATGAAAGAGGTAAATAAACCAAGGGCGGAAATCTCTAGCTTACGCTTACCCTTTTGCAGGAAAAATACTACTCTTTTTGTTTTGTTTTGCAAGCGACTCGTGTGGAGTGGATGGATGTTGAGGAGGAGAGCGCATTTATACACGGCAAGACTACTACTCTACTCCTCTCTACAAAAATCTTGCTGTTTTTGAATGTGTCAAATATGTGGCGTTGGGGTGAGTGAGCGTCTAACTAACGTCGTTACGAGTTGCATTATTTTTTTTGTCAGATCGAAGCTTGAAGGTGGTAACACCTTTTTTAATGTTCCCGTAACAGGAACTATAATGTAAGCAATAATGGGATAGGGAAAAAGGAAAGCCACAAAGACACACGGAGCTACAAAAAAAAGAGAAATGGAGACAATGGCTAAAAAGAAGAAGGCGAGGAGCGAGCATTCTTCTTCTTCTTTTTTGAAAACTCCGTCTGCTCTGCTCCTCCATTATCTTTAAATTAGAAGAGCTGTAAAATCATCAAAAGAGGAGGAGGCTGTGAACGAGTCCCTCGTGACGCATTGCCACCTTCTCCCCAGACCGAAGGGAGAAAAAAGGAAAAGTGTAAGAAGTTCCTTTGATGGATTCCATCATCTTTCTCCTCTGGAATGACTTTTTCCCTTGCTCGTTACCCAATTTCTTTTTTTTCTGAGGGGGAGAGAATTCCAGGAAAGGGAAAGGAGTGTGGAAGGTGGGGTGGGGGACTAGCGAAGGGGAAACGTGTGTAATATAATAAATGCTAGCTAGCTCTCTGACGAGCTAGCATTTCGGTTATCTGACATTTGAACCGTTAAACGCGCTATTTTGTGAGAGAAAAAGTGTAAGAAACATCATTACCTTAAAGTTTCTCTTTTTTTTCGTTCCAGGAATGAGTTAGCATAGGGAGCTCACCACCATCACACCACCTCACCTCCATATATCCCACCTCACTTCACACACACAAAAAGAGGTTTTTTTCGGGGGAAGGGGGAACACAGAGCCTCCATTAGAAATCATTATGGGAGGAGATGGAAAAATGGATAACATTAAAAACTTTTGTGCTTATCAACACATCCACCACCTCCTCCCTCTCTCTCTCCTCTTTTGTGAGCTTCCAGGGAAAAGCAGCAACTTTTTTCTTAGGGAAAATGCCCATGTTTATGGGAATAGATGTCTTTATGATGATAATAGCGCTAGTTTACGGGACCCTTCTTTTCTGCACACAATTCTTGTATGGTTCGGGAAGGCTGCACTCCACTCCACTCCACTATAATATGGCATGTGGTGCTAACAGCCTAGTTGAGATTGTGTTGGGATGATGACATTTTCAACGAGGGGGGAAATGTTTCAGAAGTTAAGGATTTACTAGAGAAAAAAAATTATCTTTTTTGAAGAGTTAAACGTTTTTCGAAATTTACTAAACTAATTGGCGTTCTGTAATTCGAGTCAGGTAGCACTTGGGCATACACTGAAATTGCATGATATCTGGTATCAAGAAATAAAAATCCTGTTCAATAAAAAATGTTTCTCACCGACCGAAAACCGACAAAACATGGGGACAAGTATGCATATGCAGGCACACACGAGTGAAAAAGTGTGAAATCGTAAACACCTCGGAAACTAAACCTCGGAAATGGGTTGAGAGGAGTGAGAGCCCCGTAGAACGCTCCACTCTCTGGGAATATATAAAACGAAGGGAAAATATTCCAGGGATTTCCTATTCTTCCTGTGCGCCTGAGGATAATGTCGAAAAAAAGGAACATTAACTGCATCTGCTACCTCTTTTTGTGTGGAATTGATTCTACGTGATTGCATGATTACCCCCAATATCATTCCAAAAATCCCCTATTGTTCTTCTACTAGTTAAGCAATCAGTGTTTTTTACGCCGGGAGGGAGAGAGGAGGATATACATGCAATATGGCTCCAATGAGTATTATTATTGTTTGGTGAAAGTGGGCCTCCGCCCCACTCAAGAACTTCATTTTAATGGTTATTATTAGGCAATTTCTTGCAAAATATGCCACACGTCGTGTGCGGTAGTGATTCACCACATGCTGACAAAACGCATGATGAAAGCCGTATTTCCCCATGCTCCACTTGCTGGAAACAATTATAGTTGGGAACAGGTCTGGAATTATTGTGGAATATAATATGGTTTTGGGACAGCGACCCGGGTTGGATGGAATGCAGTGTGCAGTTCAACTTTTCTAAAATATCAATTATGGTGAAAAATATATGATGCTTTGGGAGGATCGGAGAAATATATATTTGAAATTAATGCATGTTGCGGGATTGCTTTTTAATTTTAATTTTTTTGAAATAGGGAGGATTAGAAAGTAGGGATTTTGTTTAGTCGGTTCCAGTTTTTGGTTGAAAATAATAAAATCTTGAGAAGTTTACGGCCTTGTGGTGCACTCTCGACAACAACTTTTGCTTTTTGAAATCCCAAAAAACTTTTCACTTTCTCCCAATGATTACCTTTCTTTCCTAAAAGCAAAAGTTAATTTTTGAAAGTATAAAACCTTGGAAAGACAACCTGTACAGTAAATATGATGCACTGCGCATGGATTATTATCTTAGCCTTGTCAGCCGAAATATTAAATGACTCATGTGCAACCTGGTGGACCCATTGAACCTGCGGTGCTGCAATGCAACCCTTTGAAGTCATGTGTGACAGAAACTGACTACGACCCTGACGATTTTTTGATGTACAGGTTAACAAGACATTAGGAATGGTTATTGATTCTTCCTGAAATTGTACCATTTGCGGAGATGATTTAAATTTAAAACTTTTACCTGTCTTTAGGTTGAGTTACTTGAGTCCGAAGCCTAGAATCAGAGTTCTTCGATACCACCACTTCGCTTCTCATATAGTTATTGCACTTTGGATATATTACTAATTGTAAGGAACGTTTAAACCAAAATCTGCAATTTCAAAATTAAGCCGTTAATTACTAGAACTAAATTTACACACAAATCAGGTTACATAAGAGATAAAACCACCTACTCTACGTACTGTACATTGGTATTTCTACTTGAAATTTCAGTTGGCGTCAAACGCATACTTTTTCATAATATCACTCATTCGCATGCATAATATTTGTATCCAGTTCCATTTTGTATATAAATATAACAATTTACAAAAAAAATATCATCTTGATTCCCAAAGGACCTTCGTTTTTTCGTATGCTTTCACCCATTGCAATCCCTCTTCTTTCTTTTTTTACAATTGAGCCCCAACTTGGAACCACAAAAACCCTGA
>JAANSN010001054.1:0-39405 GCA_036850665.1 Dicranocentrus wangi | reverse complement strand
CTATATTAAAACATTTTAAATGCGTGTATTAAACTTGGAACAACTTACAATATCTACGACTGCACACGCCTTGACAGCAGTGCGCATGGGATAGCCGCAGAAACTGTTTCCACACGGGTTGCAACTCATGATGAAACAATTTTAGGTGGTTTATTGAATGATTCCTCCGGTGGGATTCAAATATTGTATTTTGCAGTTGGAAGTTGATTGATACCTTAGAAAGGCAAAACCAACAATGGTGGAAATGACGGACCAACAAACCAACATCCAACATGGAAACTGTGTTAAGTACAGCGGAGCTGCAGATTTGAACCTTGCCAGTCATACATTGAGAAAGTTATGAGAGCAGTTTGTCCAAAAGTATTTGTAGTATCATGGCGTATTATTATTCCATTTTCATATATCTTTCGAGTGGAGTATTCGGTGTATTTTATTTGGCCCATTCAACTATAACTACACTTGAGCCTTAAGTTATAACTTCATGCTCTCACGAGTGATTCTGAAGTTGTTCAGTTCGAGGTTATACACCAACGTGTAATATCGGAAACCCTATTATTCCTATTGTATTATTGATTGCATTGGATATAGATTATGAAATTCAATAATATAATAATAATAATAATAATATACCGCCTGTAACAACTGCTCAGGGGTACTTGAGTTCAATATTTTTAATACCGACATGACAATTAGAACCTTTTAGCCAACTTCAGTCTGGGCTCTTATCTTTGTAAGATATGTCAAGCCGTAATTTTTTCCAGCACACTTGAAGAGAACAAAAAGTAGTATAAATATTTGTTAGCCCATTCAATTCCCAATTCTAATTTTCCAAATCTTGATTTTATTGATCGATGAAGAAATTTTTTCGCCATCGGATGAATAATTTTTATTAGGTTACACATAAGTGCGCAACAACTCATTGAATACAACATTGCTACCATAAAATCAGTATTTTTATGTGGACTAACACTAAATGAGACTTAATGAAATGCGGGTTTCTCTGTGGCCACCATAGAGGTTACGGGAGGATAGTAGTCGTGGATCGTTCTGTTTCCAAAAGCTGGCTGAAATTGTGGTTCATTTAAAGCAGCCTCATACAGGGGTGGGGGTTGAAGAGCCGGAGGTGGTGGTGGTGGTGCAGTTGGACGCTGTCCGTACTGATTATGTCCGTAGAATTTTATATTGTTCAACAGAGGGTAGGGACCGGGTTGGTGTACCTCGGGGACGTGCATGCCAGCGCCAGCATTATGCTCATAGGGAGAGTAATTTTGTTGATTGGGGAATGAATTGAGGTCCCGCTGAGGTTGAGGTTGTTGTGGTCCCACCTCAGGCTGGCAGCCAGGAAAATATGTGACCTCTTCTTCCTGTTTCAGCTCCCTTGAGTACTCATATACAACCGCCATTTCATAGAGCCGTATAAGGAGTCCTGTAAATATCGCTGTAATTGCTGTGAGGATTAGGTATGCGTGGCAAACCCTACGATTTTTCTACAGAGGCATAGTACACAATTCTTAAAAATATCCTGACAAAGGTGTAAATACATAGGTAAGCATATCTTGTACATTACATTAGTTGCACCAATGTAGAGAATGATCCCCATTCCAAACTGTACGACGTGACACCCTAAAATCACTATCATTAATTCTGGAGGCATCCAAGCAAGATTGGTGACGGCTTTATAAACAATGATACACATAACTTCATAAAAACTGGCAACCAGAATCAATTCTCTTGAATTACCTATGTACTTATAATATACTTACTGTAGCGCTTATGCCCATGCCCTCGGATACTTTCTGCTTCACCGTCGTCATCAAACTCGTCCATGTTACCGGTGATGTGGGCCGCCATAACTGAACATTGCAGCAGTCCGAAAATCTTTTAAAAGGGTAAAATCAAGCTGCTAAATTTACCAGTTCTTGTTGCACCTAATTGTTGTATGTAAGTTTTAGCAAAATGACCTTACCACATCTACAATTCCCACATATTGGGTTCCCCTCTGCAAACTGATTCCACAACAGCAAGGAGCTGGCATTGCTTTACGATCAGATCAAGTGAAAGTCTCTGCAAATTTTTTGACAATATATAATAAAAACACTTCCAGTCATTTATCAACAACTTTCAACAGCATTCTCTGGAGGAGAACTAGATTCGAATAATATATTACTATGCTTTGTCGAGTTGCATTTATGAAAGAAGTTCAATTTATCTTTAGAATTCAAGTACACACTATGAAACTACGTAATATGACCTTAACAACCCACTTGAAAATGGCACGTAGAGGGCGTCATTGTGAAAAATCGATACATTTGACTATTATATGGAGTTCGACTGTTTGACGAAAATATCTGAAACACATATTATGGCAATACAACAAATATGTAATATTATTTTATTAAAGAATATGGGACATATATATACCATAATTCCAAGGACTTTATTAATATTATTAATGACAATGTTGTATACAGGCAAGTGTTAAGTTACATTCATATAATTTGCAGTTATGCTTCAATTAAGTTTGAATCAATTCGATTAATGATACTACACCTCAGTTAGCTCTTTGTTATTTCCTTGATGTTTCCTGATGCTATTTTCCGCAACTAGATCCTCCTGTTTGACCTCCATGTTTGTGTCCACCTTTTCCATCTTGACTTCCCGTGTTAGTTGATAAAACACAAGAAGGCCGTAAATGTTGACGATGTTAGTAATGTTCATGATGGTAAGAAACGTCAGTGGGATCCACAAAGCTAGCCAAATGAGGTTCGCCATGCGACTTCGCTACAAATTCGGGTTGAAAATAATATATCTATGAAATTTTATTCTTGGAAAATGAGGATTTGACAAAATGGTACACTTTGACACTTACGCATCCTGCAACAAAGTACAGAAGCAGGCCACATGACGCTTGAAATATTCCAAGGAATATGAAAGTGATCATGAGTTGGTACGGGATGGGCACGATTTTGTTTTTGTGTACTAATTTAAAATCCACAAAAAGGTTAAAGGTTACATTAAATAAAAATCTCATTGTTTTGCGCTATTACAATATATCAATGCATAAACATTATCGAGTTCATATTATATGTGATCGTACAGTCTTTCAAGTAGAGCACAAGTGTCGCTAAGAAGATGAGCAGGCCAACTATCTATAAATCACAAAAAAAAAGTTCTACTTTTTGAGTATTTGGTTTACTTTTCAACAAAAATGAAATTCAAATGCTTACAATGTTGTAGACTGCAACAAGTTGTGACCCGTGCTCCAAGGACATGTTACAACAACCGCATGCATTTCGATCAACGGAATCCCGAAAACGCGTCATGTTAACACTCCAACAGTGTTCACTAGTTTGTTCAATTTTATTTCCTACCTTAAACTTTTGGTCATCCTTAATCAATCCAAATTAGGGCATTGTTAATGCTTTCAACTTCAATACATTAAGTGTCCTTTTTAGTCATTCAAAATTTTGATTATGAATCGTCAAATGACGCGCGTTTTATTTTACAAGTGCACACGTAATTGTAAATAATTGATTCTTCAAGGGTGTCGGTTAACGAAAGTAGTGAATAGTGAATAGACAATTTTGTCACCTTAAAATATGTAATATGTATTTTAATTGGTTAGATATACTGTTCTGTTAATGGTATTTCTTACTAATAGATCATACGATATACTGATATGCATTATTCATCACAGATTTAGCAGGTTCGTTACTTCTCAAAGTTTAGTTTGCCCAAGGCAGATGGACCATGATTTTCGTATTTGTTGCGCTTGAGAAATCCACGACGAGGCAGGTCGTCAATTTTCCATACAAATTCGCACACAGCTGCCCACTCGTAAATTCGACCCAGTCCCAAAAGGCAAATTGTCATAGGGGTGAAAGCTCCGCCGATCAGCCAAATTATGCAGAGGATCGAATTTCTCTGAAAATAATAACAATAGCATGCATACATAGCACTGTAACCTTGTGCAGATTAAAAACGAGATAAGATAATATGCATTTTCTCACTAACTTTAGTTGCGCCAAGAGAAAGCAATATCCCAATGCAGATCTCGAGAACGAAAGTACCTGCAAGCACGATTAGTATCCACCACGGGCATTTGTTATCCAGCCATTTTGTGTAACCTGAAAAATATTGTAGGAACAACCATGTAATTTTAGAAATGAAAAACTGAATGCGCAAATTCAATTTAGTTACTATTTTTTACCACTTATACGGTCTTCCCTGGGATTTGGATTAACCACATCGTTTTCCTTTTTGATCATCATTGATACCACAATCGCCATTCCGAGCATTCCATGAACCTGAAATTTCCAATAGAACTTAGCCAAGCAATGAAAAGATCAGAAAACTGAATACCATACTATAACAATCAGGACAAATTATACTATATCTGCAATTCCAAATCCAAGGCAAGCTTGTTGTAAGCTGATGCGGCATAAGCCGCAAGCAACGCCGCCATCTTCGCCTTTCTTCATGGTAAAAGATAATTGTAATATTATGAATTTTGATCAACTCAGGTCTTCAGTGGCAATGAAAGAATGACCACAAATTCGACGGAGAATAAATATTCCAATGGCCGACGTAATAAAACCTGCTGGATATGCACCATAATAGCGAGAGCGAGTGAACATTTAATAAGACATTTTCAAGAGCCCTTGATTATTTTTTATTTTTGCAGTATTTGCTCAATTACATAGAGTTGTGACAAGTGAAGACGCACTTGTTCATTAACTGTGCTATTTTGATTGAACGCTTGCATGTAGTGCTGATACTTTTAACTTAAGTTATTTTAAGTAATGTTAAATATTGTTAACTAATATTTCAATAATATTTCGTTACACTTTTCAATACATTTTAAGTACACGCTTTGATAAGTCTTAGGTACTGAGCATACATTAATTAATTTAACGGCGACGTGTTCCGAATTTTCCAAGCTTCGACTTTTTGATGACAGGTTCCTGATAATCAACGCTATTGAACTGCAGAGCAGCTGCAACAATGAGCTCAATGACTTTCACCATTTCATACGCAATCCCAATCACGAAAAGTACTTGAAGTGTGATGTGGATTCCAGGTGTGAATTCATGCATGCGTTGTAGACCAAGCGAATTCTGGAATTTCCATGTTGCTGAGTAAAACCCAGTTCGAAGTACAAGTCCCGCTGTGGCAAAGACGAGCCACGTTCGGTAAACCTTTTTCGAAGTCTATAATTGAATGCAAAATAAAAATGAAATCAGAGTTATGGATTTGAACATAGGTATGCAACGTATACCTTTGTTGTCGTAATGTGATCAAAGGATAGAGCCAGCATGACATCTGTTCCGCAGATAATCATCCCAATGATCAGACCTCCTGTCATTAGAGCACCTAAACGATCAAATGTGGCGTACATTCTATATACCTATGCCGTTTTGACAATTCATCACGCTTAAGGTATATGTTATTGTTATTAATCGGGTTAGTCTTACGAATTTTGTAATAGTCCACCACAATTGTTGTGCCATCCCAAATATGTTCCTTCAGTCTGTGCACATCCACAGTTGATAGGCCACAGAATGTCCCAATCAAAATGGGCACAGTAAGCATTGCCCGGAACTGTACATTGAATTATGCAAGTTAAAATAATTTTCGTTTAATCAATGAAATTACGGAATTGCAATTAAACTTTATCATTGACTAACAAGATCCATCACGAGCAAAGTTTGTGACAATGTCAACAACGACATACGACAGCATCCTTGCTTCATTTTCGTCTTTCGGAAAGATAATAATTCGGATACAGTTTTTGTGGTGCTGAAGAATTCGAGTCCAAATTCCATTAGAATGGCTTCATGAATATTGCTAACCCACACATTTCAACTTTTGCGTATCTCATTATCACACATCGCACACTTTGCTAAAAGGTTTGACATGTGTCATGATGATGAGATAATCACTTTCAAGAGAAAATATCCTTTAAATTATTTATTTCTGGAAAGCCATCAATGTAAAACGGAGGTTTTTTATTATCTTGCAATGCCCCTAATATATTTTTGGTCAAGTTAGTCAGTACATTGAGTTCTGGAATTAAAACTTTAGACGTTTCAAGGACCGTTTCAAATCCATTGATAGTGACAATGATTACCAACTAATGTCAATAATATGTAAATGTTAAATTTTGCTAAAGGAGTACTTGAAAATAAGAGAGATTGTTTTGTTAAAGTTAAATCGTAATTTTTTTCGTATCATTTATGCGAATAAAACAAGTGCTTTCAGTAATCGTTAGAGTAAAAGAAAATCCTTCAGCTTCTATCTACCATACTTCACACCTTATCAAAACAATAAATAAAATAGACGAATTATTGTCCATGTTATTATTTTATTTCAACAGTCTATGTACTTATATAACGTGGACTATTTTCAATTCCATACGTCATGTGGAACCATACATTTTTCCAACAAAATGAGTTTCTTAATTACCTAGCTGTGTTTAGAAAGTCTCACATGGGACATGCCTGAGCAGGAGTGTGGAGCTGAGGATATGTGATGTGACTGGGTCGTGGACTAGGGACCAGAATATAGATTGTGATTCAAGGAAAAATGACAATGACATAAATTAAGTACGTCATATATTATGTTAGCAATAATTTGTCCTTTATCTCATTTATTCCAAATATTTACCAAAATATGCCAAACCTATAAAGCTTTAAATCGAATGTGATATCCAGCAACACAACGAGCGTCATATGACATATCAAACGCTAAATTCACCAAGTCCAATATTAGCAGTTCAGTCTCCTCCTGGTTGTTGACTAATTGCCAAACCTATCAAAGCTTTAAATCGAATGTGATATCCAGCAACACAACGAGCGTCATATGACATATCAAACGCTAAATTCACCAAGTCCAATATTAGCAGTTCAGTCTCCTCCTGGTTGTTGACTAATGGCACGCGACGACTAAAATCAGATTACTAATTACCTTATTGCATGTCTTACATTCAACGTCATTAATACACCTCAGCTCAACTCGCTTGGCTTATGTACACGAGTTGACTTTCCTTTCCAGATAACTTGATTAGCAATGCAAGTTCAAACTCTGAATAAAAATACTAATAATAATTAACATAGTCATCATGTGTGTGTGGTAACGGTATCGGGGCTCGTATCAAGATGAACTTGTCTGGTGCACTTTGACTTGTTAACCACAAAGTCAATACGTCTATTGCACATTTCTTTCAAAAGTAAATATATTTATTTTCAAATAGTTTTACTTTTAATTCTTCTGCGCTACGGCTACGCTTCTTTTATATTTGTGCATTGTACTATTGTGGGATTGCACAATTAGTTTTTAACTATTCAACAATAATGCAAAACTCACTCTACCAAATAATCAAAATGCAACTCCTGGGCCTTCTGCTTCAGAGCTGCTACAAAAGCGTCATTTCAAATACGGCAAAACCAAGTGAAGAGTGTGACTACCCGGTGATTCAAGCCACTTACTTTGATGATCTTAACACCAGACACAGCGAATTGCAAAGTTGGAACTCGACAACCGACCTAGAAAGGGAGATACCTTTTCAATTTGTTTTGGTCAACTGTACTGCTTCCTATCCTATAGAGTGGACTACTAAAACTCCCCAGGTACATTACGAAGTTGAAAAAAAGGATGAAATGCCAAATTTCATAGTGGCAATACTAATATAAGACGTTATGACTTTCGATTGCAGAATTATTATTTTTCATATATTCTTGATGACGAAATACGTACCAGTGTCTCGGAAAGACTTGCCAGTGGAACAACACACGACGAGTTTTCAGTTCGACTTCACATTGGACGTGAAACGTTTTCGGAGGAGGGGTCTAACAGCGTTTCAGCATTATGTGGAGCTGTTGATCCGGCAAACTGCGGACGAACTGCGGCAATGTTCATTGAGAAACATAATGAGACGGGAGAGCCTTTAATGAAGATGAGTCTTAAAAGGTTAAACGCGTCTGTGACTACTCTACCAACTTCTACTCTTTCTTGTCCGACATGGCGATGGCACAAAAGGAAAAGCCACGCAACCTTTGAAACCCAAATTCCCCTTAAAAAGAAGATGTTTATATGCGACGCTCCGCTGTCAACAGTGAAGGAAGGTCATCAGAATTATTTAGACCAAGAGTGTGGCGAGACTGAGCAATATGAAAATGTGATGGATTTCAGTTTGCACTCTGGACTCAACATATCGTCCTCACTGTCAGCCCCTACTGGTGAATTAGTTTGCAAATCTGAGGAAAACGATGTACTCTCCATTCCTTACGTTCGTTCTCTACCTAAATTATGTCCGGACGGAGATCCAACGTTGCCTCGTTTATGTAACAGCTCAATAATAAAGAGCATTCTGTGTAGCTCAATTACAGTTTTACTACTACAAATAGTTGCAAAAAATGTGTTGGGATATGTCATTTGCAGATATCAACACGGGAAATATTTCCCTCGATGAGGATGAGTTTCTGTCGCTTTGCATTCAAAATGGGAGCAGTGCAGAAATCTTTGTCGGACAAAATATCACACTAACCTGCATCTCCTCAATTTATTACTTTGCTCAAGGAATGCAGTTACATATGGAAATTATTCCAATTAACGTGTCCTACATCTTCAAGTGTAAGTGCAAACAAACGTGTTCAAAATTACGTTTTCAAAGTCTGATTTAGGTTTAAAATAAAATAAAATAAATTGTTGGATTAAGCAGCAGCAGAACACTCATTCGGACCAGGTGGCTATCGAAATTCCACTGTTGTGATCCATATTCAATCAGAGGGGAAGCAAAGGGTCGAGTGCAGGGCACCCATAAGAAAATCCACGGAATGGACAACTAAGACGGCAATAATTAATGTAAAAGGTACCTGACTAAGTTAAACAACAACAGGTCGTATTCGGATTTGGAAATGTTGTATGTATTTAATGCAATTGTGTTACACAGTACCCATTCAAATATCATTCGATGGAGGTACGGATGTCATACCTATCATATCTGATGCTGGCTCCAGTACATTTCTGCGTTGCAACGCTACAGGTTACCCACTTCCCAGTTTGAAGTGGAGTAGACTCAACAATGGGAAATTGCCACAGAACCAAAGCACACTGGTTCACCCAGCGGAGCCCACAGACACATCTTGGATATCGTCCACTCTATATTTTCCCTCAAACGATTTGAACCTCACGGGATACTACGGTCGTTATATTTGCACTGCCACAAACAAGTTTGAATCCACCGAGAAAATGTTTGCCGTTGAAAAGTCGTTGAGCGAGGTGTTACTTTTCGGTAGCAGCGGAACCTTTAGAAATGGAATTTGGTTCTGGATCATAGTAGCAGTACTAGTCGTGGCTATTGTAGTCCTCGTAGTTTTACTCGGGTGGAAAATTCAGAACCAATCCAAGAAGTTGCGCTTGTTCACCAAGGCAGAAATTGATGAGTTCATTTTTGGAAACCCGGAATTACTTGTGACGGATTCTGAGGATTATCAGGATTTAAACTCCTATGCAGCTTACCTGCCTTACGACATGAAGAGGTTTGAGTTGTCAATGGACCAGTTGCAATTCGGTATTCTTGATGCGTCAATAAAAATTACAATAACACACTTACAGAATACAATAAGATGATGCTTGGAGTAGCTTGTTTTATAATTTTCAGATGTGAAGGACATTTTAGGATCTGGTGCTTATGGAACGGTGTACAAGGGATTTATAGCTGACAATAAAGGATTTCGCCAAGAGGTTGCAGTAAAGACAGTGCATTTGTCCAGTGATAAGATGTACTTCTTCTCTCTCCTTTCGGAAATCAAGATAATGTGCTACATTGGGAACCACGATAACATCGTGAATTTCATTGGAGCCTGTACAAAGCATATTGACAGACGTGGGTTGAACGATAATAATAAGGCATCACTTCTAGTATGTATTCTAATGCTCACATTCGTCATTTGGCAGTCAATTGTTGCACATTATTGTTTTTATAGGGCAGATATATGTTGCAACAGAATTCTGTGAAAATGGAGATTTGCTGAGTTACATTAGGCTGAACAAATGTGTTTTCGAGAGTAATTTGAGCAGAATTTTTGATATGAGAAACAGGTATGATTCAATAGGATTTCTATGTCTTGGTAAATATTTGCGTGTATATGCACATTCTATACTGAAAATTTAAAAGATTGGATAAGGGTTATTGTCGAGTTTCTGATGGAGCCCTTGTCACGTCGCTGTCTTTGCAATTATTACTGATCTGGGCTGTTGAGATTTCCGATGGTTTAGTATTTCTGAGTTCGAGAAAGGTAGAGTTACTTCAGTAAAAGTAAAACTAGAATAAGGATGTATAAAGAATTAATAAGAGATTTATATTGTCTGTCGGGAAAGGTTATTCATGGGGACATAGCCGCGCGAAATGTACTACTAACTAGTAGCCTTGTAGCCAAAATAGGGGATTTTGGACTTTCGAAGCAACTGCAGAAATATGCAAATTACGTCCGAAAGGATGACGAACTAGTCCCTTGGAGGTGGCTTGCTCCGGAATGCTTTTCTACGAAGTTTTCTCTCAAGTCTGACGTTTGGGCGTTTGGGATAGTCCTCTTTGAAATGTTTTCCTTAGGGCAGGTGCCGTACGCAAGTTACTGCTACTCTGAAAGGTTCATGGAGTGGTTGGAGAAAGGAGGACGGCTACCTCGACCAAAATACACATTCCAGAAATTGTAAAATTATTTAAGATTCGATCTGAGCGTCTTAACCAAACTGGTACATAAACTAATCCAGGAAATTCACTGATATTAAAGGTATAATTTGATGCTGGACTGCTGGAAGGGTTCTCCAGATGATCGTCCCACGTTTTCGAGCGTTTACGATCAACTGCAACGGTTAAGTAAGGAGTGGCATGTAAGTGAAGTTTAATTCTTAATTGTTGCTGAATATATTTTAAATAAATCCCTATATTATGCTTTGTTGTTTGTGGGTGCAATTTGAGTTTAAATTTTTCATGCCCCTAACCATACTCAGTTTCATGATGATGATGATGCCGAGTATACACGGGTGGAGGAGAGATGCCCCATGTACGCAAACGTTTTGGAAAACGACATAACCAGGTAGATATCGACGTAAAATAAATGTCGCGTTTACTGTGAGTGTGAGTTAACTCGACGATGAGAAAATCCTGAAGTGCTAGATTATCTTGAATTTATTATTGCATGTCTGTTGAATAGGACTGATTCTGGAAATGTGGAAACAAAGAAACTTAATGCTAACACAAGTAATACAAGAATAACAATATCATCACCAAATGCAATTGTAACTGGGTATGTTGATTGGAACACTTAAAACGTATGGAGTCGTGACTTATTTACTTTATATACAATTTCAAAATCACTTTCTTAAAATGTACCATTAAAACAATTTTACATAAACAAATGTGCCTATTGTCATCAGACTATATTAGTGTCTAAACTCAACAGCCAAAATGTAGCCATATTATTCCTTGTCGTTCCATTCACTGTCAGTGTCTCGTAATATCATCTCTCCTAAACCTGTATTTTGAAAAATTACATTAAAGTTGACGTGCACAAGAAATGCTTTCTGTTATCAAAGTTGCAATGTAAGATGATCCGAGAACTTACCGTGTCTGATGCTGACGTTACATTTATGGAAGTATTAGCTGGAAGGAAATAATCTAGGTTTGCAAACTTTTCTAAAATTCCGGCTAATAATTCGCTGCTTCTCCTCATTTCGCTTAGAATGTTGTCACGCTTGATTGTGCTCTCAGCGATGAATCCTTTTGTAGAGTTTTCTAATTTATCCAACCTTGATTCAAGTGCCTGGATTTCGTCGTCGGACACATTTCTACTCATTGAAAAAACGCCGTGAGTCTGATCAGCCGTGCTTCCATTGATGGTGTCTTCAATTTTTGAAGCTGCGTCATTTAACACCAGGATAGCGCGCTCCGTGTCTCGTTTTTTATTTTCATAACAAGCTGTCATGTCCTCCAGATTTTTCTCCAATTCTTGAATCCTCTGCGTGGATGAAGACGCAGTTTGGTACAATATGAGGAGTTCCTGTTGTAAAGATTCCCACTCGGACCTTTCTTGTGGCAGCTCAGCATAGTCAGTTGGGATTGATGAGCGACTCTGCCCGGAGTTATGTAAAATGTCGTTTATGTCCGTTGCCGAACCTCCGCCGTTGATATTTATGGCATGGGATCTTGGAGGAGTTTTTTCCATTTCCATTGCGATGTTTAAGGAGTGCTATCAATTTAAATTATATCTCCGGTGATCACTAAAATAACTTTTCAAACCTTAACTTTGTATAATTTGTTCTGCTAATGGACGAATTTTCGAGTCAGCTTTTACCAGAGATCGTATTAAAAGCGGAGATGATGCCAAAAGAATATCTAAGAATATTCCTTGAAACAGCAAGTTATGCGTTGTCTTGATCTTATTAATTATCCTTCCTGAATATGTTGCTAGTAGTAAGTAACGTACAAACTGCTGCTTCTTTGGCCTTAAGGCTTTGGCAGGCATTCAGACATGCAAATGAGGATCGTCATTGGTATGCTAATAGTTGTAAATGCTCATGTTATATGAATATGACATAAATGGTATTCATCGTTTGCGTAAATCCAAATAACAAAAAAAATGTAAAATAAGTGAACATCCTATTTTATCCGTTTGTATCAATTGCACTATTCGGTGATTTAACTGACCTCTGGTCGATGTGGGAAAACGGTTTGGCCAAGTTTGGCCAACGGTTTGAACTGTATATAAACGCATTGAATTACTTAGTTTAGAAAGCGGAATACAAAGACAATATATTATACGCTCTCTTTTGGTCACTTTAATACTAGTGTATATACATTGGCACTAAAACAACATTTTGGAAAAACATTAAGGGTTTAATTACAAGTCATACTCATGATTTATATAAGTAATGCATTTACATTGTATAGATAGAGTATCGGTAATGTATTGTACGTCAGCCTTACTCCCAGAATGATTAGAATATTCGAAAAAACGGTCCATAATAATACAAAATGTTAAACAAACCAAACCCCATGGTTCTAGGTGCGTCTTCCGCATGTTGAACGCCTACAAAATCAAATGAAAATTGAATGTCAGTAAAACAATTGATGAGGCTCACTTATGTAAGTGCATGCCAAGCTGCAAGTTGTAATGTTGTACACAAACTTACATTTGAAACTGATGTTGCACCAACTCTCGACGCTCCTGAAACCTAGTATTACATTTGTAGCACATGTAGCGCTTATCAACTCTGATTTTATGTTCTTTAAAAATGTGCTCATTTAAAACGGTATGTGAAGTAAATTTTTCTTTGCAGTATTCGCACAGGATGTGTGCCTGCTTATTATATGCAGATAAATGATTCGATAAAGAAATACGCTTTAAGAAGGCTTTACCGCAAGAGCAAACAAATCCAGGTTTTGCTTGATCCCTTTTATGAACGTTAGCAGGAGCGGAAGGGTTATTTCGGCTATCTGCTGCACTAACATTTTGCTCCAATGAATCCTTTTCCGACGTGCTACTTATTTTCTTACTTTTTCCATTGTTTCCAGTAAAATGAGGGGGTGTGTGCGAAGCTTCACCATCTTGATTTGTTTCCATTGCGTCATTTCGTTGGGTGTTAATATCATCCTGTAAATGTTAATAAAATACAATATAGCCCGAAATTAAAATTATCCTGAGATATTTCTAATACATACCATCATACCACCATCTTGAAACTTACCAGGTTTCCAATATCACTCACAGATTCCTGAGGTTTGTAACACAACACAATGTTTTCAAATAATGACGACAACATTGTTTTGTTTTGATTGATCCGTTCCAAGATTTCAAGACGATTATTTTTTATGCCATTCAGCGTAGTCATTGTCTTTGTTTCAAGCTCATTGATTCGTTCTTCAATTTCATCTAGTTGTGCATCAATTTCCGAATTAAGTACCGCTTCATCCCGATCAGATCCCGGCGGCGCTACTTCCTTCATGCGGTTCACTATTCTCTTAACTTCGGCATTAAGCATGGATAGGGCCTCGACATGCTTCTGCTTTTCCCTTTCATATTGCTCAGTTACTTCCCGTAACTTTTCCTCCAATTCCTTCAGTCTTGCAACATTGGTAGCGTTCTGTTGCAAAGTCAGCAAGTCCTTTTGGAACAAACTCCAATCCAACGACGAGGTATTCGACGAAATGGAGGCATTAAGCAGCTGCACTGACGGTTTGACGTCTGCATTATCCCTGTAGCTTGGTGGAGCTTCCCCCACTTGCTTAAATCCGCCTTGCAACGCTGGGTCATTACAGGTTGACCCGGACGAAATTCTCCCACTGTGCTGGGGTTCGTCTATGGGCAGTATGGGCACGCAAAGCTGTTGAATCTGGGTAACGAAATCCGGATCCAACTTTATGATGAAAGACTCTTTATCAGCATCATTATGACATGTGCCAGTGTCCGGCTGGCCTACAACCACGGCCACGTCGTTTCTTCCTATCTCATTGCCACCATTAGCAGCTGCTGAGGTGGTTGCAATTGATAGTGCCGTAATTCTTCCAGCACTAATTATATTATGTACGTTATCTACCGGGTTAGATTGTGGTTGTGGGTTTGCTGCACCCGGTGATATTAATTCTAAAGGATTAGTCTCGTGGAGAAGGTTTTGGGTTTCAACCGATCCCATTGTTAAATGTGTCAATATTAAATTGCAAACTTTTAACTGAAGTACTTAATTGACTTTCAATTGTGATTAGCTAGAAATACTTATCGTTAGTTGAAAAACAACAAGTACCCGCATTATATTGAATTGAATGTGTTTGAATGTAACGTGATATGCTTTCTCAATGTCTCAATGTCAAAGAGGTGGATCTCAATGTCTATGCCTGCCCATTCTGTAAAGATTTTATCCATTTTATCGTATCAACAATCATCATTAGTTGAGTACAGTGGACATAAGACGAACGAGAAAGTTGAGAAATCAAAGAGGATGATTTCGTATGCAAATGAATTCAATTCGGTGCTGAGTATGCAAAGTCAGAGGCAAATATCTTCAAATCAAAATCTCACCATTTTGATGTACAACAAACGCATGCATGTCGACACTTTGTGCATTGCATACCACATACATACGCATACCTACTAGTTTAAGTAATGCAAAATCGCTTTCCATCATATCATGGTGTGGGAATAGAGGAGAAGAAAAGGCTTCTAAGTCACCTTTCTTATAGCTTTATGTGGAGGTTAATGATCTGACTGTAATATACCTGAAGCAGGAGTCGTTCGTTTTAAATTCTGCTTTATGCAATTATAGTTTGAGCTGTATCTTGATCTACATGCGCAGGGATTGGTATTGCCCAGTCTTTAAGGCAATTAGAATTCCCCAGAAATGCAGTTTGCATCGAAATCTCTTGCGAATTGTCTACACTACATATATTTACTTCATTCTCTACGTCCCAAAACTCCCAAATTATATAATGCAAGAAAATACAATGCGATTTTCAGTATTCACCATATGCTTATGGCGCAAGCTCTGGCTCTTCTGCATGCTCTGTATATACTCCTCTTTATGCTGTCTTTTCAGGCAAAATGCGCTGAAAAATGTGTTGAATTAGGTCACGAATCACTCACGTCTGTTATTTTTAAATTACATTTGTTAAATGCTCTTTACAATCTCGATTTGCAGTCCCATTGAGATGGAAAATACAATGTTTGCTTTGTATATGCTATAGAATTGCTATAGACGTTTATAAATCTTTGCACCATACGAACGCAAAACATTGAACATTTTTATGGTGAACGTATGTTTGATTGTATTACAGCAATTTGCATAAAATCTTATCATGAGTTTTCTCATTTCATTGGATTTGGTGTTTTGGGATGTTAATACCGGAACATAAACATATTATTATTCCCGGAGAGTTATAATATTAGTTTTTTTTTTACATATAATGCAATCCACATACCTACTAACAAGAGGCAGATCAATGTTATAATGATGCTATTGTACGGTGACCGCAACTAAGCATTAAGCGTCTGCTTTCGTCTTTATAATTCAAAAAGAAGGATGTCAATAGGACTGGGAAACAAACGAACGATCATCACATGTTTTTATAAAACTAGCTACATGAATGAACTTTTGGAACACTTTAGCCGGCCCGGACGCTGACGTTTTCTGAAGAATGTGTTTTGGCAATGTGACAATATAAGCAAATGCTTGAAATAGGGACTAAAACTAAAATGCTATGCTAAAATGTATATATGCATGACGCGCATAGCAAGATTGATATATATTGAGGATTAGGGATTAAGAATTAGCATACCAAGCAGTCAAGCTTCGTTATTAAAATGAGTTACAGATAAGTTAACTCTCATTTTGAACTAAAGAAGTTATAAATGATTAACTACTTGCACATTATAATCATAGAGAAAGTTAATGCGTCTTTTTGGCTTGTGGTTAAGGTTTATGTACATACAAGGTGTCAAGAAGGTATATTTTTCTGTTCCACAACTTGCATGTCAGTCAGAAGTCAAAAGGCTTAAGTGAAGTTCAAGAAAGATGACATCCGAAAAAAATATCACATGCATAATTATGCCAAAAACTTTCCTTGACTGTGTTTCAACATTTTTTACACCTTGAAATAAAGTTGGCACTACTAACCCCCATTCTCCCGTGCATTTTGAGGTTTTTCGAAAAATGGCTAATTGAAAAACTGGCTAGCATACTGTCATATGAATGAAAAACTAAACATATCTACACAGAGGGAAGATCAAAGGATAGTTTGGAAGTGGAGAACAAGAATTTATTTGTAACCGAAGACCCGTATAGCTAAGCGTTATCGTCACAGTCACGAAACGAAACGGCACGGCTTCCATTTCAGTTTCGCTATCTTAGAATAGGAATATACTCAAATGCTTTACCAAAACCCAACTAGTATCACAAAGAACATACACGATATAGGTACTACTATTCTTACATTGCAACTTCCTGCTTTAAATTCCTATTTTCATTGATTTACAATGAAACAGAAGAGGAAGATTTGGTATGTTAAATGAAATGAAACTGAAAATGCGAGTTACATGACTTCGCTTTCGCTATACACATCACTAGGGAGTCGGCACTTCGGCAGTCGACCTTCATTGATCGATATGCAATGCAAGCATGAGCATTGGCTTTAGCTGGCGTTGCACGTTTTAAATGTATTGTGTCGTAAAAGATCCAGTTGAGATTTCTCATAGGCTTAAATTTCAGTATTATTATTACAATCTCTTTTTGCTTTTACATGCGTCGTTATCCCGTCTTTCCGCAACTTCAGGGTAGGCTTCACACGAACATCTGCAAAAAATCAGAGGTTTATAGCGCAGCGTTCCGAGTGTTTTTAAGCCATATAGCCAAGAATCTTTGTTATGACTCTCGCGTCTTTTAATGTATACTGCTATTTTTTTACAATCAAAGCAGAGCCCAGGAAAGACTCTAATATAGCTCCTATGACTCTCTCTCTCTCTCTCTATAGTCCATATATACACGCACTATTTCGTTATATCACAGTTTCGGAATTATATAGACCTGCTCCTCTTGTACGAATACTGGCAAATTTGCAAAATGATGATGGTGCCGATGAATTTTCGGTTCGTCCTGTGCAAAAATAGGGAGCAGTTGCGATATTCTCACGGGACACCATCGTGCGTCCCATTTACACTATTAAACTACTCAATGTGGTGAATTCGCACTCCCTTTTTTTCATATCATCTCGTATAAAACTGAAGAAACATATTTCCAAAATATTAGCAGCTTTTTTCCAAGTGGCAGTGTTTTGCGTGAAATTACGTGCTTATAAACATATCTACAACGGTCATCATATTACAAATTCAAAGTTGTATACTACAGTAGTACATGTAGCCAAAGACTGAAAGGATTTATCATATTACTGCCGTCCCATTTTCTTTCCATAAGAAAGTATATATAGAGCATTTATTGTTTTGACAAGGATCTGCGCAGGCTGACTTTGGAATATCCACAATGACCATGAGTTTGATGGAAGATGAGGAGGAGTTCTTCTCGTAAGTTCATAATAATATTCGTTGTTCTTGTACATTTCCCCATAACTCACGCTTCCAAAATATATTTCTGAACGGATCACCCTTTTCTCGAATGCTGACTGATGACCTAGTCCGATTTTTATGATTTTTGGCAACAACCTCCTGTTCCTCTTTGTTAAAATGTATGGTCTGCTTTCATGATGTCAAAGAGGGTTTAATAGGAAAACTGAAAAACATGCTGTCAGTCAGACAGTGGTTTTCTCGAATAAATATTTATGGATATTATGACCAAGATACAAACACATGCGTATGCCATTTGCCATCTTAAAAAACTCATTAAACCCAAAATTTGGATAATCGAATGGGGTACAAAAAATATACTACGGAAATATAATATGAGAGAAAATACATTTTATTCTATTTTTTTCCTCCAACGTGATTTATACTCTGCGTGGGTGTCGACTACTCCGAACGACTCCTGCTTGACGCCTATGGTTTCCTGTTTGGAACACACATAATATAATATTGCAACTCCCAACTTCGTTTCCAATGTCAAGGGCTGATGAAGCCGGGGCTTCGCCACTACCTCCGCGGTGAGTAGACCAATAAAATAATAATAAAATTGGGCGCAGGCTCAGTGTAAAATGAAATGATTTATATACGGTTTTCACATGTGATCACCAGTCTTTCTATCTTTTGTACATATTCTTTTGCCACTCCCTGTCCCATTGGATGGAAACATTGAACTGTTGGCAATTGGAAAAAATAAATTCGGGGTTTATATCTGGTGTTGTATATATGCTTTCCAATAACGGGATTGTGGAACCAGTGAGATCAGCCAGTAAGTAAAAAAATTGAACTGAAGCAAATTGTAATTGCTCATATTTGTCTTTTCTCCCTAATATATACTTTTGAATTTTTATATTATTTTAGGACTCCACTTCCACCGGAAGTCATGTAGGTTAATGAAAATGAAAAACCACATATATTTCAATATTTGTGGTGCAGTTAAGTTTGGTATATGATTTGCTTATATTAATTGTCATTCTTTCAGGGAGGAAATAGCTCAAATCACAAACAAACTTTGCAAGGTGACACTTTACAGTGATGATATTTGCATGAAGAACTTAGCATGAAATATGCGAATTTTAAGAACCTTAAGGATATTAAGGCTAAAGCCAACCGTCTAACTAGTGAAATATGTGTTCTGTTTGTGAATAACTAGTTTAAAGAGAAGAAAAATCCTGAAATTGAAGACGCCCTCCAGCTTTTCGTTCAAGAATGGAGACATCAAACAGAGCAGGAAATCGAGGAGCTTGTCAAGCTCAAGGACCGTGTCACCATTCGAAAGGTTAAATATGAGCAAATTAAAATGGGCATCATAATTGTTGATATAATCTAGCCAGAGTAAACGCAATTTTGTGATCTTTCCTATTTTGTAGGCTCAACGCGCAGAAGAAGAAGCTCGCTTGGCGGAAATGAAACGGGAGGAGGAAGAAATGAGGATCCGAATGGCAGAAGAGGAAAGAATTCGGAAGCAAGAGGAGAAACTAAAAAGACTTCAAGATGCGGAAATGAAAAGGCAAAAATTGATGGAGGAACAGAACAAAGGTCGAAATTTCAAAATTGTGTCGACGGGGGTATGGAATTTATTTGTTTTGGAAAATAGGATGTCTCAAATTGATCCTGTGGATATTTTATAAGGAAAACATGAATTAATATAATAGCGTGAACAAGCAAATAGCCAGCAAAACGCCAATCGAGAGCTAACAAAAGAAGAGTACGAAGCAATGAAGGAAGCCGCCCTATCAGTTATTATTAAACCACTAGAAATCGGAGGTCTCAGAAAAGAAAGATTGAAACGAAGAACGAAGGAGCTTTGGGATAAGCTTGTTTCTCTTGAAACAGAAAGATATGACCTCGAGGAAAAGCTGACCCGCCAACAATACGATGTAAGAAGTGATTAAATTACTGCTCAACGTAATAAAATGGGTTTGATGTAAGAACGGAAATATAATTTGTGTTTTCCGTTAATTACAGTACAAAGAACTAAAGGAGCGTCAGAGGCAGCAGTTGAGACAAAAGGCATTGCAACTTGGACTTGAACCTGAGTAAGCGAAGCCTCGTTTTTGATGTAAGAACGGAAATATAATTTGTGTTTTCCGTTAATTACAGTACAAAGAACTAAAGGAGCGTCAGAGGCAGCAGTTGAGACAAAAGGCATTGCAACTTGGACTTGAACCGGAGTAAGCGAAGCCTCGTATTGTAATCACAAGATTTTTTATTTTTTTTCCTTTTACTTGAATTAATTTAATCATGCTATCTTTGCCCTTTAACAGAGCACTAACTGGAAGATATCCAGTAAGTGGCTAATTATATAAATACCTGATCAATATACTATACATACTATTATTGAATGCCGTAGTATAATATTCTTAACTTCTTTCTTTTTAGCCCAAAATTCGCGTGGCATCCAAATACGAAAGACGCAAAGGACTGCGACCATTTGGAGAAACCAAAGATTTGTTCGAAGGTGGATTAGTGGAAGAATATCATAATAAGGTTGAGGATGAATGGATGCGAAGGCAAGAAGTTTTCACAAAGAGAAATCCAGACGATCTTTCCACCTTGGCTGGCTGACATGCCCAGACAGATCTTGAAGCAAATTGAAGAAGAAGAAGCAGCTATTAAGGCAGTGATAACTCAACAAGAAATGGAGGGAAAGGTAAGGATTGACTGAATGTAGTATATAGCCATACGTTAACATTAACATTATTATTATTTTAAAAGTTACAAGACTAACACGCGTTTTTTTATAGCAGCAACAAGCTGAGGAAGAAGAAGAAGCGGCCAACGAAAATGAGAACGAAAATGCCGAAGAAGGTGAAGCTGAAGAAGGAGCAGAGGAAGAGAGAGGCGAAGAAGCGGAACAAGAGGCTAACGAGGAGGGAGGTGATGAAGAAGCTCGAGAAGAAGCCGAGGAGGAAGCTGAAGAAGCTGGCTCCACGGCTGCCACGGAGGAGGCTGCGGAGGAGGTAGAAGAGGAGGCTGAATCAGTCGCTGCAACTGAGGAAGCCGCAGAGGAGGAAGCGGAAGAAGAGGCTGAGTCAGTAGCTGCAACGGAAGAAGCCGCAGAAGAGGAGGTTGAAGAAGAGGCGGAATCGGTCGCTGCAACGGAAGAAGCCGGCGAAGAAGAAGAGGCAGAAGAGGAAGCCGCACCTGCTGAGCCCTCAGAACAGCAAGAGGAGGAAGCTGAGGAGGAACAGGAAGAAGCTGGAGAGGAGGAGGACGAGGTTTAACCATTAAATTTAATGTACACTGTGTTGTTGTACTACTAAAAATAATTTTATAACTTAATTATATATAGTAACATAACTCCGTATGTAAATAATATTGTATGGACAGACATAATATATTATCTTCAATCATGTTTACATTTGAATGTGTGTATATACGATTGTTACAAATTAATCATGATTCATGAATATTATTATGTATATATAATCTAAATTGTCTATTAATGATAATCGTGTGAAACTATGTTTAAATTGTAAATAAAAAATAAAATACAACTTTCCAGTGTTTCCAAACGTTGCCTTTATTCGCTGTAAGGAATGCCATGCAATCTGCTGAAAATTCAAAAGTGAGACGCCCTGTGGGATACTTGCAATAAAATTTATCCGGATTTCACGATACACATGCCTATATACAATCCAATGATTGGTATCACCGAGAGAACACAAGGGTAAATGCAAGCAGGCTTGGCAGCATTTCGTGGACCTTTTCGGATTATCCCCGTTTCCTCTGTAGTGCTTTGATTAGAGTTTATACGGTCAGAAGGGTTAGATTTAGATTTGCTGGAATTGGGACTATTATTGGGAGGCTGTGTCATCGTATCATCCTCATTATCAGATGCGATTGCTCGACCCTGTTTCCGAATTGACCTGATCGTTGTGGTCACACTGGAAGTCCTGGGTTGACATAAGTTTTCGTGATCGCAAAATAAATCTGATAAGCAAAGGTAGCCTCCCGCAGACTCTTGCTGCAGCTCTAAATAACTCTGTTGTCATTTAAACGAAATTGTATTCAGAACAAATATTAAAATGTCATCGAATCCGTATATGCTTTTATATTTCAATACCACAAAGCTGCTTTTGATGTGGCGTAATGTTTCTGACGAATTTGTACTTTTCCCTTCATCTATGGATTCTTGGATTTTAGCCCAAATGAGATTTGAAAAATGTCTATCGCAAAATGCGCCTTCTTCAAGAACCTCTAATCTCTGCACTGTATCTGTTAACAGATTCGCAAAGGATGAAGTAATAGCGTTCCTCCTTCCCACAATACTACTAAAACATAGTTATCTCTCACCCTTCAGAAAATTGCTAAGGTCAGAATAAGTTTCGATAACTGGCTCATACGGGTTGTCAACAGATCTTTTACGTGCGTACGTCGACGATACGGTTGTATCAGTTACCACAAAATACAATATTGCTACAAAAACTACTACAAATTGAAATATCATTTTCTAAAAATTTTGCAACAAATATGTACGAAAGTTTGTAAAATCGCTAAAAATACCATGTCATGCAGTTGTAGCGCGGATGACCGAGCATGAAAACTACTCTGTGCATTAAGACACATACCTGACATACCTATTCAAAACGAAAAAGTGATAAAAAGTCATATCACATTTGACTATTGTTGCAATAGATACAATATGGATGCAATAGTTTCCAGATACATCACCAGCCCAACCGGGTCGATGCGGCTCTGATCTGTAGCGTTTCAGTGTGCAATCAAAAAGAGAGTCGTTAAATGCAATTTCTTTATTCAAGGAATTAGTCATCGCCGAGTGGCTCATCAGGAGGTAGTATTTCAAAGCTTTTCTCATAAATAAATGCGTTATCCGTAAGATCCACTTCGACTGGAAAGAGATTAGCATTTTCTTTGCTAAGTTGGTGCATATCCTCATAAAACTCTGCCAAGCCCTTGGACAGCTTTTGAAGCTGCGTTGCAACATCCTGGACATGCTTATTGTCCAACAGTTCCAACTTGACTTGAACATCCGAGCGAAGCTGAGCAAACCGGGCTCTTGCTTCTTGACGACAACGCAAAACCAATCTACAGAATTCCAGATTTAAGCACACATTTATTGCGGACAGAATTCAGAGCGTAAATCCACAGTTGTTAGCCTGGTAGATTACTGTGTGAATAGATCAATATTTAAGTGTATCAATAATTATTGTAGATCTTACCTGTATTCGTAATTCCCAGTTTCTACCCTGTACAAAGGTTCCTGTACTGATGCGTAATTAAACTCCTCATCATCCATCTCTTTCACTTTCAGACAAAATGATAAGTACTCAAATTTTGCGTCTGCGTATTTTCCTATGGTCAATTTCGTGTCGGGGATTGCCTTGTGTAGATATGTTCCAAGATCTGATAATATCTAGGAATTAAAAAAGGTTAAACTAAAGACTTTATTGTTTCACAGCTTATTTTGATATTGAACAACTCCTACCGGTTTTAATTTCTTGACCATATCCACACCCCTTTTCTCAATTTGCCTATGATAATCCGCAAACTGGGTAAACGCCAAGGATGCTCTAGGTTGTGGCTCACGAACTCCAATCACAGCAAACGTTTCTCCAAACAGCTTAATCACCCTCAGAAGTTCCAGGTATGCTCTTAGCAATCTCTGAGTGTGTTCCACTAGTCCTCTGTACATTACCTCCGTTCGCTGTAAATCTGCCAATTTCTTTACAAGATTATCATTGCAAAGTATAGCCCGAGATAAGCCTAAGGCGTCTGCCGTTGCAGAACTCATATTCTCAACGAGTCGATGTTTCACTTTTTTCAAAATGATATCCAAACTTTTCCCCTGAGCAGAGTCTGCATGGAGTTTATTATATGATATGATGACTTCATTCTGACAAAAATACAAAAAACCCTTTCTACATTTGAATACATCTTAATTTAACATTGCAGACAATAAATATACCTCACCTTTATCGTCTGAATCATCTTCGCTACCTCCACTTTCGTTTTGCCCTTAACCGAAACGTTGTTCACACCTGTGATCTCGTCTCCACTTTGCAGCGTTCCATCTTTCGCTGCCGGCGTGTTATCAAAGACTTGCACGATATATAAGCACGGGCAATTTGGAGCGCCACCTCCGATGCTTATCCCGATCATGTTAGTATTCCCATCCTTGGTTATTGTCACCGACCCCGATGTCACCTTGAGGCCCCTATATATACCACCCCAGTTAAAATTTATCAACACTGGCCGTTTTCAAAGTTTCAGAGTCCATTAAATACGATTTAATTAAATAAAAACTACAAAATTCAAACAAAGCCAACAAAGGATTACGCTAAGGTAGTTTTCAATGAAATGTCCTTGCCCCATTGGTAGAGGGCCGTAGGAACAACCATCCTTTTAAACAGGCAATTTTGTGAACTTGTGAATATAATATTATACCTCCTCCCTCAGAAAGTATTACACACAAAAGTGTCACGAAGCAAACATTTATACACAGCGTACATTACTACTTGAAATTCCCTTTGTACAATCCCTTGCACATAAGAAACACAAAAGGCGACAAATTAAAAAAAGAAGCTTATAATATGCAGTGCCGGCTACAGTGCAACCAAAATTACGAGGTGCGATGTTGTGCTTCAATATATAGGTAAATGGACATTTACAAATTATCATGCTGGTACAAGTCGATAGCGAGCCATGTATTATTGTTGCTGTTGTTTCCGTCCCATTGACCACTCAAGTTTGCACTATTTTTTGGACTATGGGACGGACTCTGACTGACGATGAATCTGTCATCTTGCCCACATTTCGTCTTATTTTCCTCTTGTTCCCAGGACTCTGGGATTCTTTGCTGAAACTCTGAATTTTCGCTGGCTATTGGGAGGGAGGATGAAGCCTTGTTTTGTTTTGCGGTGACTGGTTGCTGTTGAAATTGGGATTTTAGGGAGAATGGTCCGTCATCGTCAATAATGTCAACATTGAGATCGAGAAGTAGTGGTGGGTTTGTGGAAGCTTTGAAAACCTCCGTGGTTGAGCAACTGTTTAATTCTGGAGTAATACGTGGAACGGAGGAGGATGCTGCGGGCGGAAGTGGTTTCAAATTGGTGATTTGTTTTTTTGTAGTATTACTAGCTCCATTGACGTCAGCGGACAGATCAATCAAGCTCTCCCTGAATGGGACCCAATAGTAGTACTTTAATGCAATATGGTCAATATCAAGCAATCCTGGCAACATGTATTTCATGCTGCGTAGTGCGTGTGAAACTGGCAACCTTAAGCATAGTAAGTACACATATGACGTGCAAAATGGGAGGAAAGTAATCGTAACTATGAAAAGCTAACAAAACACTTATTTGAAGACATGCCATGTATCGAAAAAGAAGGAGCATTAAAGGTTTTGAACTGGCTTTGAACTAATAGTTAAAATTAATGTTAAAAAATAAAAATATACGTTAGCACGTGCACCTACATCCGATCTTCTACCATACGTGTGGGGTACTCCGAATCATAGTAATCGTAATCACGATAACCATACGGAAGAAAGGGTTCACTGTAAAAACGGTTAAACTCAAGATCCGGGTGACGAGTCCGATGATGATGGTGCATGGCAATTGTGGCAAATGGCAAACACAGGGGAAACCAAGTGATTTACGGAAACTATAAAAGTCAATTGCTCACAGTTGTACCTGTGTGCAGTGTGTGTTCGTGTGGTTAACTAACAGCTAAAAATAAAAGAAAAACGGTAATGCGAACAAATAAAACAAAATATACAAAATGAATAATAGCATGCATCCCGGAAACTTTTAGTTTTAGTACGGAGTAAAAAAAATGAAAAAGTATACCGTAAAGTTAAAGATTAAAGGTAGCATTGTCCAAACACTATAGTACTTACATTTTGTCCTCGTCTAGGAAGAATTCATCCCCAAAGTCTAACATTGTGTCGAAAGGGAAGAGCAATCGGGATGGTTGCAGGCCAAAGGGTGAAAATGCCAGAATTTCACTATGCATCACCAAAAAAGTTATTATTTTTGCACTGACGCAAACTATATCTTCAATCTAAATTTACAAAATTAATCTCGAATTGAACAAACTATGAAGGTGCTTACATCTTTTTTTTTTAAAAAAATCAAAAATGCAATTGTCTGTACGGTTGTAAATGCGGTGCATCTGTCAGCTCATTTACACTAGCACATCTTCGTTGCTGCACACGGATAATGCTAACCGTAATGGTAAATACTTACATTACATATACCTACGCATACCCATAGTTATGTTGTTATGCACACATATAGAAGGTGCCTGAACCTTGGGACGCGTATGAATTATGGAAACACTTCGTTTTCCAGCAGTTCTATACTTCTATGAATCAGCAATGGTATATTGTGCAATTATATGGTTGAATATCTCACTAGCTCAAATCACTCACTCTCTGGGAAAATGTACTAATCAAATTCAAGCCCCTCTTTTGCGGTTTCAGTAAATAGCTAATCGCGTCCTATACTATAGCTGCAGATAAAGTAAATTTTGGATACCTGGTTATTACACGTCGTACACATGTCTTCTCACAATGCTTAATTTGATGTGGAACAAATATGAAAAAATTAAAATAAAAGTGGGCTTTTCCTCGATATTGCCATTCCAGATCGCAGATGCAAGTCTGTGAAACAGCTGTGGGTATCTCAAATAATCCAGAAAACTTTGCATTGTACCTATCTACTTACTCCTCCCTTTGGCATGGTATATGAGTATAATGAGTATGAGTATATATAAAGCAACTAACAAAACTCCTGGAGAGGAGCGCAGAATGAAAGACCGATCGATACTTTCATCGATGACGCTACGCTACTGCTGCGTTCCCCTTTCTTCGCTTTGCTTCTGGCTTCTGCGTTTTTACTACCTACATCGTATAGAGGGCAAAACAAAGGTGGAGATACTATTACCACATGAATGCAGAATAGCCTAGCCAAAAATAACCTGTTGTATACTATAATATGAGAAAATGTCATGATGAGCTTATATTGTTATAATGAGACGTATTTGTGCTATTGAGTTTAATGCATTATGCAGGCAGCCGTGCAGGTGTACATGACTGTGACCGTCAACTTTCATTTGACCACCCGCAATACCAAATCGGAGTAAGAAATTAATTGCCAATATAATTTAAATGAAATCTATTCTAGCGACCATTAATTGTAATGGTCCAAGTTGGTCGCATTTATCCAAGAATAATAATTAATAATTGACAACTTCTACCTGCTACATCGTAGTTGCCTTAATCCGCATGATTCATTACCAGTCTTTGCTTTCACTAAACCAGGTGTGCTTGCGGACACATTTATATCCGTTTTTACACAATACAAAATGAAGGTTTACATTAGTCATGGAGGCACAAATCATATTTTACGACTGACCCTTTCTCTTTTAGGCCTTTTGCACAATACTCAAGCGTTTCGTGTTACCCTATATGAACATGTCAATTTTAAAGGTAGGTAACCAATATTCTTTCGAATTCCAACACCAAAGATTAAATACCCATCAGCGTATAATTTATTTATTTATTTTCATCATTTTTAGGGTCTAGCCGCGATGTAGATGTTGAACGGTGCACAAACGTATTCAGTCTCAATTTTAACGATCGTACATCCTCCATCGTGATTCCAGAGTGTACCATAATTTACGAGGACATGTGCTGCCAAGGAAAATCCAAAAGGCTACAGAGCAGCTCCGATAACTTGGACACGATTGACTTCAATGATAAGCTAACTTCAGTTAGCCCTTGTGGTGACTATTTATCCCCGGCGCCTCACCAAATTCATGAAACTTGGTCAGGCCACGGTCAAATCATGACCCGAGTTGCCGAAGGGTTCGATACTCTAGTCTATTACAGTGACGAGATTCACAGAAATGGACTACAATCCCACTCTGAATACCTACGAAAACTGTGGACATACGTGAAATCCACGTATGGAGATTTTGGTCCAGAAAGAGGTAGGCTTTATGCATTTTTTCATTCCGGAGTACCTACCTCGCTCTACGGCTACAATTCCCTTCAGAGTCACTTTGACCTCAGTGGCGACTGCCGAAATTTAGTGGATTTTGTGGGAAAGCGTGAGTCTGCTTGGTCAACACCACTAAATGGGACAGACGAACTGGATGAGATTACCCACGAGGTGGGCCACATTGTGGAATGGGCATCTAAAGGGGTTCATGGCTCTCCCACGTACCAGTTGTGGGGCGACAATACGTGGATTGAAATATTCACATTTGATGTTTACAACGCCTTAGGCTACCACCACGATAAGGAGAGGTGGTTCAGTCAAGTTCAAAGCAGCAAACATGATCATCCCCACCCAAACACTTACTGGTTTAGGGACTGGTTCTATCCTATTTACCAACGGTACGGTGGAACTCAACTGTTAAATAATTATTTCGAAAAACTGGCTCAGCACTTTCCTCGCAAAGAGAATGGCTGGGAGTATGCTAGAGATGTGAACCTTGGCGAGTTTATACATTTCTTCAGTGGTGCAGCCAAAAGGGATTTGAAATCCGTCGCTAAAAACGCCTTTAACTGGGACAATAATGCGGAGAGGGAGTTGCTCCAGGCTAAAAGAGATTTCCCGGGTATTCGGTACTGATTGACTCAATTATTTATTTATTCACATATTTATTTATTTATTTAGTTTCGTACCCTAAAAATAAATCACGTAAAATACTCAAAATCGTCAATTTTCTCGTCATTCATGAGTTCATGTTGGCTAACATTAATGCTAGTGTGGGTGGCGTGGGAAAGCTCCGACCTCATACGAACCTGTGTCACATTCAGCCGGGAAATATGGCATACCATGGGAATTTGCTCGAACAAATCCTTTTCATAAATATTATTAATACTTCTCTTTCCCATTCTCCGTAATCCACGGCTTTTAGAAGCAACCATTCTGAATCTTTGTCGGGAGTGGGCACGCCGATTGTTCCACGCCCACCTCAGTCTGGTGTTATTTCTTTCGTAAAACTGTGTCCTAATGTTGTACGCTAGCCGACGGACGTTTAGTCTATCAATGGATCCATGAATATTATTGCTAACCAAACAAAATCATACATCCTGTCATCAAAAGTATTTTCGCATGTTGCACAGCTACCTATAATCATTATGCTCACCTAAGCTGCAGGTGATAGGCTTCATACGGGATTTCGGAGGGGACTTGCTGGAAAGTTGGAAGCATTTGCAAGGCGGAATTCCTAGTTTGAGGAGGAATCTTTCTCAAAACAACAAGATATCCTTCTCCCGGGGGCAAGTACGGGTCTTGAAACACCACGAACTTTTTGTTGATTTCCTTTTGAGTTCGAATATACACGGGCAACTTTGGCTTTCCATAGGGGAAATATCCTACTCCCATTAGGGTCGTCTTTTGCAAAAGCACTTTGTTTGTTTCTGTGTATTCGCCATTGATAATTGCGTGCCCTTTTATTCCAGCTTTTCTTCGGCCAGTGGCTGCTGTCCGGTGTTGATTTCGTCGCAGTCTATTTGCTATTTCGAAACGCGAATGTTTGCTTCTTTGCCTATTGAATGGGAACCGTTTAATGCTAAGCTGACCCATGGTACTCGTGAGTTCGAATTGGATTTCAAGCAGAAACATAAGCACGCTAAAACTCGAAATATTTCCTAGTAAATTCATGATACGCTTCTGTAGAAAAACCTTTTTTTAGTATTTTCTTTAGTCTCACCTTGTAATTTTGCAGATAAGGTTTACTTGCAGTGTTATACCTATGTATGCAGAATGCTAATTAAATAGCATCCACTCACCGAATTGACCTAGATTGTGGCAAATTTCTCTTTCTCTATTATTCCTTCATGTACTGATGTACTGATTTTCTTTTCTATGCAATGAATAACAAAGACAACGGGGAAACGAGGTTTTGTATGGTATGAATAATATTTTATCACATTATATGTTCACTTCACCACATGGAACATAATATTTTGTTTTGCTCCTTTGTAGCAGGTTGACTATTTAATTAAATAAATACTAGATTCTAATACTTAAACTTCTAATACTATTGATGGATAAGCAGTGCATAATTCTTCATTGTCCATGTCAATAACTTCGGGTTCATTTCGTGTTGTTCGTGGAATTGCCGCTGGGGTCCAACGCTGCTTACCCTTTCGGTTCACCCTTGGTCCTTTGTAGCATTTTTTATTCCTTCATTCCAGAAAATAAACAGAACATTGAAATTGAATCAAACTACCAAAATCAAGTTACTTATTTAATGAAAAGTACTTAAATTTTAGGATTACTCTTTGTTACGATGTTCTCTCTGTTCCCTACTGGTTTCAAAGATATTGTAGCATTCATAACAGCCATACAATCTTATTATGTATGAATCATGTTTTCGCTGTAAATGTCTGGTAACGAGGTGCACGTGGTGGAAATACTCATCGCAGTTTGGAGTTATGCATCTCCACTTTTTCCCTTCAGGATTCCTCTTTATAATGTGGTTCATTATACCTGGTTTTGAACGAGTTTTGTGGCCACAATGACACTTCCACATTTTATCATGAAATCCATCGAGTCGATGTTCCATTTTAACCTTTACCCCTGGGATTAGCCCAGTGGAGCCCCTTTCTAATTCTGGTCTACTTGGAACTTTTGACAATGGTTTATAAACACTTATTGGGTATTTATTTCGCGAAAATCCGGGTCTGGAACAGGGTATTATTGTCGGTTTCAGGAAACGCACCTTGTCAATTTCAGTACTGGCTCGTCTGTTAACCTGAAGTTAAAGGATTATGTTACTAAAAAACTATAATCTACGAGACACAAGAAAAAATAAAATATGGTCTGGTTAGAGTTTTTTTACCTCAGGATTCCTTCTAACCTCGTATGCTTCGTAATCAATGCTTTTCCGCCCTAAATCAGACAGCATCCGTCGAACACTCCCTTTGCCATTGCGTGAAATATTGCTAATATTTCTGTCGTGTCCAAGTCTCGATAGTTCAGTTCTCGTCATAATTATCAAATCTCTTCTTAAGGCTGCAGACGTGCTCGGCTTCGGACTAGGATAGGGTTCTGACTCCTGCCAAGGAGAACACAAGTAAAATATAATCCATCGAATTTACCTATATGAGCATTAATATAAGGTACAGACAGATGTACATATTGCACAGTAATTTTTAGTATTTCCCTTTCAATGTGTCATTTCAATGTTAAATTCCTCCAAGCGTTTTTACCAAAGCTAGATGTTTACCTTCTGTCTAAGGTCTGCAACCACTTGAATGTCTTCATCACTACTGCTCTCTTCATCAACGACGTAAACCTCCGTTGTCCCATCATCTACCACCAGCTCCTTGATGTTCAACTGAATATCTCCTGCTGTGTGTGAAGGGCCTTCAATGCAATCGCTACTCTCTTCAGGGTTGCCAAAATCGCGTTGAATTCTACGGTTAACGTCATTCTCAATTGTACAAATATCTCCACCGACTCCATCATTATTTCGTCGAATATATTCCGTGTCATCACTGTCTCGTTCATCATGGTCATCCAAATTCTCTACTTTATTGACACTCATGAATACCTCACTCACACTTTCAAAGCAATTATTGTCTTCGCGGCTCTCCCGCACTCCATCAGCTTGAACCCCAGGTATTTCTGCTGACATTTGACCCTGAACTTCTCCCCCGTAAGCATCTGTTGATATATCTGGCATTTCGATGTCATCTTCGTCGCTACTCCCGTCAGTTTCAGGGCCCCACCTCCCCAACCTTGATAGCCTTTCTTCAGCCTTCCTAATTTTCATAATTATTTCTTCATATTCAGAATTAATTTGCCCCTGATTGATTAAAGATATTTCTAGGGTATCCTCCAAATTACTAATTTGACCCATCATTGAGCCCATCTTGTCTTCGAATCGAGCCATTTGAGAAACTAGCTGGGCAAAACCTGAGGATTGGGGTAGGAGTTGGTGATGATGATGGCGAGTGTCCTTGTCACCTTCCTCCACGGCATTAACAGGAAGCGTTTCAGTAGGTTGAGTACATTGCAACGATAGTCCTTCTTCATCTTCCTCGAGAATCTTTAAACCCTGCCTGTGAAATTCCTTCAATCTGGTAATTTTTGTGAGCCTTTTCTCACTCACCATTTCTAACCTTTTACAAGATTTTTCAAGAATCTGAATTTTCTCTTTTAAGTCAAAGTTGTCGTTGGTTAACTTATCCTTAAGCGCTTTGGTTTGGGCGAGCTCTCTCAGGAGCCTAGTGTTTTCTTTGAGCAAATCGCTATTTTTTCTTTCGCTGGTACTAATAAATGCATTGAGCCGGCTGAGAAGACTGGCTGGATGCTCACCCGCACTGAGAGTAATTCCTCCACGAGAATTCATTGCGGTATCAGTTTCGGGTCTCAGTCCAGTTGATAAGTAAAAGATTTACTCGAGAAATTAACCCGAAAGTATTTTCAGCGAAATGACAGAGAGGAAACCACATGCCCAGCAAGTTGGAAGAGTCCAAATAAGCAGGATGGTGGGCTAAAAGTCCAGAACCAGCCAGCTCCTCTGTAGGAAAGGATAAGTTGTTAAGCGTATTATGATATGATGGTGTGTAGGATGATGTTGGTTGGATTGGAACCCACAACCTATTAAAATAAATGAGTCGATTGATCGTTGGATATCAAATATAGATAATTTGGAAGACTTGTGCAATTTATTCAAAATTTGTCATATCTGCAAAAATGTATGCTTGTTTGCAAACCCACATTCACGCTGGTTTTTTACTAGACACGGAATGCTTGACTTGACAAAAGTGATTTGGTCGTGCGACGAAGAGTTATATACACCAATGCAATGTGTACAACACTGACAAATACTGAATACTGACACCATTGACCATCATCATCATCATTTTTATCCTCATACATTTACATGAAGTGTGCTGTGGTCCATCCAGCCAGAATCGTATCCTACTCCTATGATTCCAATTTCCTTCATGGCAATTATGTGCTGGTGATGCAGTCAAGGAGAATCCTTTTGTGTGCAGCGTATAGAATAACTGGCTCCTTCAAGTATTAGTGCTATAATATACAAAACGAGGGTGTGCTTGTTTTTGTGTTTACTTGAGATAATTTATGAACCGGAGTTGAATGAAAGTTGAATGCAAGGATAGTCTATTTGACTCTACAAAAAAGCTTTAATACAAATCACAATATGTTGTGTAGTACATTGAAACATTTCGCTTTGACACATTGTAAGTACTTCTATTAGGATGTCGACTATACTATATAGGTACACTCAATCTACCACCAATAATATACACATGATAACACACTAAACCAATCTGGTCCGCCATTTTACATTTTTTATATTCACTGGACTTTGTCTTTCTGATGATATGGACATTGAGCATATTGTCGATATAGTCTGTTAAACATTAACATCATCCATTTAGTAGATAAATAATTCGTATAAGTCTATATAGCCTATGCAAAAAGTAAATAAACCGTTGTTATTCACAAGTATGTATTACAGAAATTAATGTGTCGCTGTAAACATGCCAGTCATAATTCACACTGCGCCTTAAATTTAACAATGTATCTTGAAATGACATTTTTGCTTTCGGTATAATCTCGTCTGGTATTGGATTATACATTACCATAATGCATGTTTAAATTCTTAGTTAATGCTCAAAAAACCAAGAGTCAAAACCGAAGACCCTTTCTTGTGATGATGGTTAAATAGGTTAGAATGTTAAACGACGAGAAACACTGGTAACTAAAATTAACCCGACGGGGTTTCATTTTGACTGTTGCTCGCTCTCTAAGTCCACATTTTCTACAGGAGTTAACACAGGCATTGTCGAATCAATTTTGCTGAAAAGGAAAAAAAGACATATACACGACAGGTTCATCAAAATGGTCAGCGTCAGCAAGCAAACTGATAAAAGTAAAAAATAGTAAATACGTGTGCAATTTAACACAACTCGACCAAAAGATAACTAGGATAAGATGCATAGGTAATTTAGGTTTAGCATTACGTGTTGCATGTGTGTTGAAGCATCGCAGTTTTACTTGTAAATGTTTGCTTGCATAACGGACACGGTTTTTGCGTTATTGGATCAAGTTTCCCAGAGGTTGATGATAACCTTTGGCGGAGCCAATAATTTCGGTGCTGCATCGGATTCTTTTCCAGTGCTTCAGCAAGTTTCGAATTGTTTGTAGTTGAAATTTCACCAGTATGAGAATCATAAATTGATTCAGATGTAATCGAAAAATCCGTCATATTTTGTAAATTGTTTCGAATTTCGCCTTTTCCTCCCATCTGACGTGAACGAAGAAACTTGGCCAGGTTAAATAGTTTTATAATTTTTTTTGCTGCATATTAAAAGCTACATGTATTTTGATTACCACGTCCACCACGGTGTTTGCCAGAGCGTAATCATGATCCACCATGGTTGTTGTTATCAGAGATGTTTCAACTTGTTCCTGATTAGCATGCATTTTTTTGGTATTTGTTTGATGGCACGATGACGATGGCGATACTTCATCCTTCGGTGTTTCTAGGCATGGTCAAAGAGATTAAATATAGGAGGTTGGCTCCCCCACTTTGTAATGAGGTCACACTTTTGCACATTCACAATTGTTTCACATATTTCTCCCACAAAATGCCTCCAAAGCCGATAACGTACCATTATTCGTTGGACTGCCCTGACGGTCCCCTGCATTATTGCCATCAGCTACACCTTCTGCATTACTACTGTCAACGGTGGCGACGTTATGAGTCATATTTTCAGACCTTTTCAGACCAACATCCATATCTTTTGCAACAGCTTCACTCCTACCACCTCCGAAAGTTTCTTTTCCTGAGCTTCTCCTCGACTCTAACCACTGTATTGTTGATTTTGATGCAACCATAATTTCGTTTTGCCTTTGCAAAAATCCCGTCTCCAAATCATCAATTAGTTTCTGCTTTTGAATTAGCTGGTCCTCCAACTCTTTAATAATGCCCTTCAATCTGTTCACCTCCCTTTGTCGTGTGTCATTCTCAGCAACATGCTGAGACAGGTTCACATTCAAGTCTGAGTTTAGTCTCGACAACTCGTTTACCGTTTCTGTTACCTGAAGCGCCTCCTGTTTCTGTTCGAGAAGTCTAGTTTCAAGATTTTTATTTTCCTCCCTTCTCCGAGTAACTTCAAATATCATTTTCTCAATATGCCCAGTTTGCCGGAAACTGAGAGCCTTTAGTCGTTTTACTTCACTTCGGGATTTTTCCTCTTGCTCCTTTAGTTTTGTATTTGTCTCTACCAGTGCGTCATTTTTCAACTGAAGGGACTGGCACTCTTGACATTGGGAATCGTATTTTGCTTTCCAGTCATTTACCACTTTTTCGCCAGCCTCGTGTAACTTGCCAAGTCGACCACATTCCGCTTTGCCCAAAGCTACTTCCTTGTCCAAGTCTTTAATTTTCTTGTCACGAGCTTCCAGCTCGGTTTGCTTGTTCTGAAGCAGGGAGCTCATGTCACGTCTTCCCTTTTTAAGGGAAGCAACTTCATTCTCCAACTCTTTAACTTTTTCCTCGTATTTTAAGTTGATTGTTTTCAAACGACTGTTGCATTCCTCCTGCTCAATTTTTTCATGATGTTGTTTTCGTTGCTCCTCTGATATTTTTGCCAATACTTTTAACTCTTGGGAGTACAATGCTTCATGAGCCATTTTATATTCTTCGTGCTTTTCCTTTTTATAATTTAAAATAACAATTAGTTCCTCTAAACCGGATACACATGGTGTATCTGCAGCATTGAATCTGGGTTCCGTAGTTGAAGAATTATATGGAACAACGGCGTTTGGCATGTATCTATAATCAATATCCTCATTTAACGACGTACTGGGTTGAACCGGTATTGGTGTGGAAGGTCGGTGTCTTTTTGCTTGTGAGGTAGTAGAAAATGCGTCTTCCGTCTCTTTTTTCCATTCAAAATTTTCACGAGATGAATATTGTTGCTGCTGCCGGTGATCTGCAATGTATCTTTTTGCCGGGTGGGAGAAATGCTGGTTCCCTTGTTGGAACTGGCTCTGACTATTGTCTCGTTGATTGAGCCTGTTAACTCTGGGTGGGGGTGGAGTTGTGCTTCGAGGGATCCTTGGAGAAACCCTACTGTGATTAAAGTCGCCGTTGTGCGGGGGTGTCACAATGGCGCCAGTGGTGGCGACTTCACCACGGTATAAAGGGTTCCCAGACATCATTGCTGCAAATTATTATTATTTATTTATTTACTAGCTTTTTCATAGCAAAATGACCCTTAAACATGTTACAGCTATACATGCTAAGACTTTACTTTTTTCGTAGTCTTCGTCCGCGTACAAGTCTGAGGGATGTACCTAATTAAAAACTAGACAAGCACACCATGTTCACGAAAAATACCAAATAATAACCGAATTGCAGCAATTCATTCAGGTTGACCGATTTCACTTTTCACTGAAGATTGAAATAACAACGCCTAATGGAAAGCACAATACAGTGGCGTTATACACATCGCACAATACATACATATGTGCTCCTGGCTGTGCGCACAAAGATTAATGATTAAGCTAGGATACTAAAGAGATGAAATATTCTGCTCAACCAGATCAGCATTCTGCATACTTTGTACAAAGATCATTCAAACAAGTTCCTGCTTTCCATATTTCGTTCTGTATGCTTTATTTAAAAAGGAAGCCAATGGTATTCTGCAATTTGGCAACTGCGTCTGAAGAAAGAATTAAGTTCATATCTCTTTTTTACATGTATAGGTTTTCAGTGATAAGCGATAAATTCAGTCGGTTAGGCGAGCACTGTCCGGGTAAATACGCTCTTATCTTGCTTATCATGTCGATGCGATGATATGCCACCAGGTAACCTCATTGTGAGATTGTGTGACAGTGCAAAAGCCAGAGCCAGTGTAATGATACGATGTATACACCTAAGCTTTCTTTCTGTTAGTTTGGTTATGTTGAAAGTGAAACTGCACGGTGCAGCCGCAGTGAATACGAGTAAGAGGAAGCTAATAATAATATGACTCGCAACAAGTCATTTTTCAACCGCAATCCTTCATTCATGATTACTTATCTGTAACTACTTTATTTCGATTTTTACATTGATCTAGGTATAAACTTAAACTTAATATATCTCCTACATAAATACCTACATCTCAGACTCAGAACATATTGAAAACTGTGTATAATTGTATACAGTTCAATCCTTGAAATGGAATGTCACTCGATTTGAAAAGCTCGTATTAAAACGATGCTTGTTACAATTAGTGTTATTCGCGATCCATATATTTTAACGTAATTTTTACTATAACCTATTGTATTCGTTAACTATTAAGTCATAAAGTAAAAGTTAAGATAAACAAGTTAGAAAAAACTTGCTAGTTATACCAAAAATGACAAATACTACGTACTGTTAGGTAGAAAAGGAAATATCTATTCAAATGACGCGACGCTAGTCAGTAGTTAATGATAGTTAGAATGATAGTAGTTACAAATCTTCCTTAATCCGCACATTCCCCTTTACTACACTGGCCCAAGTCCTAGTCCCATTAGCCCCATACACAGGTCCTTCACAATTGGAACCCGGAACGTATTGTTGTGACTGTGACAGGGCATTTAGCATCGGCTTTACATCCTCAATTGTCGTTGATGATGGGCTTTCTAAAAGGGAAGTGGAGAAGAAAGAATCATTATTTAGATCAGTAAAAGATATTAAAATTGATAATCACAGTACAAGAATAATAATAATGTGTATCAGGTTATCTACGCGCCTCGTGTGTGTGTCCCATTTATAATGTTTTCCCATCTGGGATCAAGAACGTATGGATGCGCATTCAGCTTTATTTCTGTCAAGCTGGCCTCCTCAACCTCCCTCTCCCTTGATTGATTTTCTAAGGGAATTATAGAAAATGGTAATTTGGCATGTATAAAAGGGGTCCATTAAACTCGATAACCGTACATCGTATCAAATCACTACTAATTTAACTACATAAGTACTAACGTATCCGTATATTATAGACATTTACCCTTACCTTCTGGTGTGTTTAACATATCAGGTGATTGTGCATAACTCTCACGTTCCCGTGCTTGGAAAGATGCAGATGGTGACAACAACGGATACGTTAATTTAGATCCTGGGCTGCTGATATCATTCTCACTTGAGGAGCTACAACTCCGATAACTGCTTGATAACTGCTTACGCCTCTCCACAAATTTCTTCCAAGTCATTTCAAAAGTCTTCGACAGATTGTCCTTGGGTCCAGTGATATTCTTATTCAATACTTCATACTTGCGTTTAGCTTCTCTGTTTTGCATCTCAAGGTCTTCAATTTTCGCGTCACGACGTTTTATGCCTTTTTGAAGCATCCGGTTACAGGAGGAAGACTGCTTCAATCTGCTGGAGTACGTAGCATTCATTTCATCTTGCAATCGTTTCAAGTCCGCCTCACGAAGTCCTTTCAACTCAGTAATGGACGCCTGGAGACTGCCTTCACGAATCGAGAATTCTTGAACCTTCTGTCTATGCCTTGCTTCCATTTCCTCCAGCGTCTTTTGCATCTGCAGTTTGAGAGTTTCATATTTGTCTCGATATTCCGCGACCTGTTCGGTTTTTTCCTGGAGGTTGCTCTCCAGTAGTGCATTTTTTGCCTCCAATGCAGCTATTGTGTCCCTAAACTGCTTCAGCAAGGCGTCCAAAAGGAGACTATATTGTTGTTGATATCCTTCCATTTTGCCTATTATAATAAATAACTAAATTTTGCACTGGCTGGTTTCAAAACCTTTCCCGAGGTTATTATTAGTAGACTCTCTATTTCATTTCACTTAAAACTTACTCTTCGTGACCCACTTACTTCTGACTTCACTGTTTGGAGGTGGGGTGACTGGAATTGGAAATCCGTGGTGCCGTGGTCAGGTCAGTCAGCGCAGCAGAGAACAATATCGTCGCGTCGTATAGTTGTCGTCAGCAGAGCAGAGTTGATTTGACGTGGATATCCGACCGACCAAGTCGCAGACGACTCCAGCAGACTGTTTGTGGACATACGTAACGTATCTATGAGTATACATTTAGTATGACTTGCGTGCTCCTATAATTTCGACTTCATCTCGATCTTTCCTACTCCTTCCCAAGTCATTCATGCCCTACACCGTCCTACGTCCTACAATCCATATCCTTTTATGCAAATACAAGACTGTCGTGCCAGTACTAAGTACTGGCCAGAAATGAGAAGCCCTCGTGTGTGTGTCTATCCGTCACGAAATGGTTACGTGAGGATCTTGATCCGATTCCATACTTGGATTTGCCA